>BQNB010054263.1:3883-39622 GCA_026074375.1 Tanacetum coccineum | reverse complement strand
CTTGGTAAAATTAAAGTATTTTTTGGGAATTAAAGTTACTGAAACTAATCAGGGTTTATGTTTAAGTCAGATGAAATATTGTTTAGATTTATTATATGAGTTTGGCTTACTAGCATGTAAACCTTCTGCTATTTCTCTTGAACAAAATATGAGTATTTCTGATGAATCAAATGAAAAACATCATGTGCTTAATAAAATTACTGAGTATCAAAAGCTTATTGGGAACTTATTTACTTAACTCATACTAGGCCTGATATATCTTATGCAGTACACTGCCTTAGTCAGTTTATGCATAAGCCTCTCAATTTTGATCTTATGATAGCTGTTAAGGTTTTGAAATACTTGAAAGGTTCACCTAAAAAGGTGTTTACATTGTCAAGTGTCCTAAAGTTTCTCTTGAAACTTTTGTTGAAGCTGACTGGGCCAAATGCCTTGTAACAAGGAAATGAGTCACTAGGTTTTGTTTGCTCTTAAATGGTTCATTAGTTTCTTAGAAAAGCAAAAAGCAAAATACCCTTTCTAAATCAACTGCTGAAGCTGAATATAGAGCCATGGCTTCAGCAACTGTTTGGGTCTTAAAAATTTTAAAAGACCTAAAATGGGGAAATTGTTTGCTTGTAAATTTATTATGTGATAGCCAAGTTGCAATTAAAATTATTTTTCATGAGAGAACTAAACATCTTGAAATAGACTTGCATTTTGTTAGAGAAAAGATTCTAGCTGGTGTTATAAAAAGTCAAAAAATAAGTTTAGTTGATCAAACAGCTGATATTTTCACAAAAGGGTTAGATAAACTGCAACATGAAAAACTTGTTTCAAAATGTTACAATTTGTTGTTTCTTGTTTTCTCAGTTATAGAAGTTCTGGCTAAGATTGATAAGTAGCTTATTCTTGAGGGATTGAAGTTGCCAAGATGGAAAGTCGATGTGCCTATATAAGCTGAGCTTATACAGAGTTAGAGTTAAAAATCCCTAACTCTTTCTCTCTATACGATTAAATATTTCTCTCTCAGTTTGTATTGATCTTCTTTGCTACACATATTAAAATATGTTATTGTAATAGAACTATATTCAATTTAGAATATAGAACCACACCTAAATAGCATTGGTGGTTGGATTGTTTTCTGGTGATTGTTGATCAGCTCTCTTGATTTGTTTTGTTACTTTAGTGTATTGTTCTTGATTTGAGAATCAAGAACTATTGAGATTTGGTTTTTAATAAAAAATTTACACTCTGTGAAATAAACTTTCAAAACAATTGTATAACATATTAGAAAATTACAATTAGAATATATTAAAAGTAACTAAACACAGGTTAAAAAAGCTTGCTGAATATGGGTTAGTGATGTGTGCTTAAACACACATCATTATAACCCCGAAAAACACTAATAAACGGACTAATAACCATAAAATATGAGTAATTATATTGCAGATATGCTTGGTATATGTTATTATGTCTTGCATGTACAAAGGATTAAAAACAAAGCAAAAAAGGTAATTTTCGGGTGACTTTCGACGACGTTTTCATGTTTATCGAGATTCAAACAAAGTCGTAAAAATTCACTGAGCACGAAATTACAAATCTATCAGTACCTTACTCGCCCTTTGAACCTTTTTTATTTGGACCGGGTCACATTTTATTTGAACCTTCTATTAACAAAACCTGGTCCAAAAAAAATTAACCCTTATATATATAATTTTGCAATATGTTATTGTAACTATGCAGTAGCTCGGCTGGTCGTGTAGTTACACCTTGAGTCCATGACCTCAAGGTCACCAGTTTAAGCCTGAGGCTTGCCTTAGGTGAGAATTATATACCAGGTGCCACATGGCCCACTCAGGTGGTGCCACGTGACAACCCGACCCGACCCAAGATCTGACCCGACCCGACTCCTGACCCGACCAACCCAGTTTCTGACCATCGTTGACCGGCGATCGACCACCATGGACCGGTGGTCAGGTGTCAGTTGATCGGTAGTCCGGCGGCGGTGCTACGGTGTTCCGGTGGTGGCTCACGATGGTTGATTGGTGGTTCAAAATCGTTGACCGGCGTTGACTCGTTGACCTGCCATGTAGCTGCCACGTCAGTGGCGGCTGGCCAATCATAGGCCGCCATGTGGCGGCGGCTCTTACGATTAACGATTGCATGTACAAGGTTTTAGAAGGTGGCTGGGGGCTAATAATTGGCTGACAGCCAATCATTGGTGACAGGCAATCATTAGTACGAGGAGGCTAGCCATTGAGAGTGTGCCACGTGGACTACAAGACAAAAAGTTGCAGCTGTCTATTGCTGGATCCAACGCATCTAAAAGGGGCATATGTTGAGCCTTCTATTAATAAAACCTAGTCCAAAACAACTTAACCCTTATATATATAATTTTGCAACATGTTATTTTAACTATGCACTAGCTCAGCTGGTCGTGTAGTTACACCTTGAGTCCATGACCTCAAGGTCACCAGTTCGAGCCTGAGGCTTGCCTTGGGTAAGAATTATATACCAGGTGCCACATGGCCCACTCAGATGGTGCCACGTGACAACCCAACACGACCCAAGATCCGACCCGACCCGACTCCTGACCCAACCCGACCCGACTCCTGACCCGACCCGACCAACCCAGTTTTCGACCACCGTTGACCGGCGGTCGACTACCATTGACCGATGGTTCGGCGGCAGTGCTACGGTGTTTTGGCGGTGGCTCATAGTGGTTGATTGGCGGTTCGACATCGTTGACCGCCGTTGACAGCCGTTGACCGGTGTTGACATGCCACGTGGCATCCACGTGGCTGCCACGTCAGTGGCGGCTGGCAAATCATAGGCCGCCACGTGGCGGCAGTTCTGGTGGTTAATGATTGCAGGTACGAGGTTTTAGAAGGCGGCTGGAGCTAATAATTGGCTGACAGCTAATCATTGGTGGTAGGCAATCATTGGTACGAGGAGGCTAGCCATTGAGAGTGTGCCAAGTGGACTACAAGACAAAAAGTTATAGCTGTCTTTTGCTGGATCTGATGCATCTAGAAGGAGCACGTGTCGAGCATTTATGGAGGGCATCCATGGCATTATAAAAAGTAAGAGGGTTGTAAGTGAGGTAAATGACCAAAATGACCTTCACTTTAGGCTATAAAAGCAGATCCAGATCCAGGCGATAGGAGGAATAGAAAAGTTAGATTTAGTAGGTGCATTTATCATAGTAGTTATAATGTAGGAGTCGGAGTAGAATAGAGTAGTATAGTTTAGCTTATTTTGGGATTATTTTAAAAGCTTTTATAGCTTATTGGATTTGGCTTATTTGTACTTTTGGGCTTATTATTTAATGAAGATGCTTTTTAAAGGTTGGTGTTTCTCTAGCTTATTTTCTTTCTTATTATCTTCTCTTTTTCTTATTATCTTTTTAGCTTATTTTTCAAATAAGCTTTTGTTAGTTTGTTTATTTTTGGATATTAAGCTTATATTCGAATAAGCTCCTTATTGCTTATCTCATCTAAGCTTATTTTATATTCTTGTTTGTCTAGAGCCTTATTTAAATTAAGCATATTTAGCTATTTCGATTTTGCTTCTTTCCTTTAGCTTATTCTCTTTTAGTTGTTAGCTTATTTGGTTATTGTTTAGATATAAATCCTTCATTATACACTCGATTCCGTATCGCTCTTCGGAGTAAGAACACCTAATATTTCGGTGATTTAGATCTAAAGTTGTTCATCCTTTAAATAGCTTATTGTTGTTAGATTTTGCTTATTGTGGTGCTTGTTTTAGGATATTTTAATAGATCTAAATTCTTATTAAATCCGATACTCGTTCACATTTTCGGAGTAGAACACTTGTTACTAGTTGGAATTAGATCTAAAGTTTTTTATTTTTATTAGCTTATTAGGCCTTTAGAATAATCTCTATCTTATTAATATATTATTAGTTAATTCATAACCTTGTTTGTTTTTTAATGTGATAGAAATCGATTCAATCACCTAGGCGAGGAGCTTATGGGTCTTATAAGCTTATTTTTTACTAAAGTTTTAAGTCTTTTTAAAGATTTTTACTATCTAATTAATGAAATAAAGCTCAAAACTTTACTAGCTTAATTATTTATTAGAACCTAAAAAAATTATGGAAACTTAGTGTTAATAAAGTTTAATAAGATCGGGTGGCTTAAATTCGCCCCTGCCATTTTCTTCCAAACGGGATTTTTATCTTTTCATTTTTCACCTCCTTATAGTTATAGTTTATTAAGCTAGCTTTAAGAATTGGTTAATGCTATATTAATTTGGTGTTTGCTAGTTTAGTTGTTATGCTTAGTGAATAGATTTTTATATGCTTGTTAAGTGAGTTGTGATTAGTAAATTAAGTGTGAAATTAAAAAGGGATTATTGATTAATAATTTTCGGATTATTTTGATTTCTTATTTCATTATTTCGAAGGGCAAAATCTAGAGAAATAATCAAACAGCAAATCTAGTCATTAATACCAATATAAGATATCGTTTTCAAAATAAACCAATGGGAAAATAATATTTTTACGGGTACTAATTTGTCATATAAAACCATTTTTCACACTTAATGAACTTTTCGCCTCACTTGACAAGCATATTCATTTATTATATCTTTTAAATTTCTTAGCTTAATTTTGTTAGTTTAATTAAATTAGTATAATTTTTAGTATCTTTAATTTTAAAACTAGTTTAAAAATCAAAAACCAACCAAAAGATAATCAAGCATCAAACGAACAATATTTACGTAAATCTCAATTCAATTCTCACTATGGACACGACTCCGAAAGATTAATTATTACTTTTTATAAAGTAATTTTTACATCTAACGGAAAATACTTGAATATTACTTCGACACGCTTTTGACGGTTATCAGTTAGCTATTACCCCCACAAACTAAATTACACCTTTGATTACTTGAACTTAAATGCTTAAAAACAGTAAGATATGGTTAAAACCAGGGTTCTAAAAAGCGCGCTATAGCGGCGTCATAGCGTGAGACGTGGCCCTCACGTTACGAAACAGTCTAAGGCGTCGTCTCTAGGCGTAGCGTGCAATAAAGCACGATAAAGCGTGATAAAGCGCGCTTTTTTGATTATCTAACAAAGTTTCTATTACAGTTGTGCTAGATTTATCTAGAACTTAAACTTAAACAAGCTTAAGGAATTCGATCATTAGAAGTTAACTGGGAACTAACAATAGGTACGACCCATCTATACAATTGGACCGGCCCATTCTAGTTTGTTCTAACAAATCAATCAAATGCATGGAAGGAGAAGCGCATGTATGATGACACCACTCTTTATATGTTGTTTCAATCCGTAGATGAGTCGGGGTTTGAGAAGATGGCTGAGGCTACAACATCAAAAGAGGCATGAGAAACGTTGGAGAAGGTGTATAAAGGGGCTGACCGAGTCATGAAAGTTCGGCTCCAAACCCTACGTGGTGGAGTTGAAGGCCATGAATATGAAAGAAACAGAAGGTGTTTCTGATTATATCACTCGTGTACAAACGGCGGTGATTCAAATAATGCAATACAGAGAAACTCTAACTGATTCAAGAGTGGTAGAGAAAATTTTGTGATCGTTAACCGAGAAGTTCAAGATTGTGGTGTATGCGATTGTAGAGTCAAAGAATTTAGAAGACATGACAATCGATGATCTAGCCGGTTTGTTAGAGGCACATGAACATCAAAAGATAAAGAAGAAACATGAGTCATTTCATGATCAATTGTTGCAAAAAAACATGATTGTTGAAGAAGAAGACATGTATGTACAAAGAAGTAAACATGGAAGAGAAATAAAAGAACATGGAAGAGAAAGAAACTTCGGTGGGCGTGGTTCCAGTCGTGGTAGCGGTAGAGGATTAGGTTATGATGGTGTTGTTGGAAAATTTTAGTGAAAAATGTGTTTCCACTAATTTTGGACATAGATAATTATTAGTAAATATAATTATTAAGTGTAAGGCTTTGTAACAAGCCATTATATGTCCAAAAATGAAGTTAGTGTGAATGAGATATCGAGTCTCAAAAAAGGGTAGTTAGAATGGAGAAAATTGGTTAAATTGAGTAATAACAGCTAATTAATGTGTCATTGACTGACAATTAAATTGGGTGTTATTATTTGCAAATTAATGTGTCATTGACTGACAATTAAATTGGATGCTGATTTGCAAGATTAATGAGTCATTGATTGACAGTTAATTGGCTGATTATGATTGACAAATTAATGAGGATTAACCAGCATTGATTGCACCATATGCATATGGATGTGTGTAAATAGATGGCAATCTTAACCATTTCAAAGACACCGAAAAACACACAAGAGAGAATAACTCCATTAATTAGTTTTCCTGCAATCCTTTCGATCTGAAGGACTCAAGTTTCTGTGATTTTTCAGGCAAGTATGTCAGGTCTGGCTGTACAACAGCTTTGAACGTTGTACCCTGGGAAACAGACAGCGAATCTGTTTTAAGGGAATCGTGTTAAACACGAGCCTCGTTCCTTTACTGCTTTAATTATCTGTTAATTCTTTCGATTAATTTACTTGTTAATGTTATTCGATTTATACTAATAAAAGTGTGCAGGTTTCCCAACAGTCTTAAAACAGATTCTGTTTACACAGAATTAAAACACTTTTATTATTCGATATAATATTGTTAACAAGTTTTCTTATAAACTGTTTCTGTCGTAACCTAGATAGAGTTTCATTGGAAATCAGGTAACAAAAACAGATTTTAATCTACAGTTTACAGATCCATAACGTTTTAATTAATTTGATATAGAAACCAGGATTGAGTTTCTATTAAACCGATATTATTTTCACTGAAACCAAGCTTGAGTTTCGGTAAAACAGATCCGGTACAAGCAGATACCGAGTGATTACTGTTTGTCTAACGGTTTGTGTGTAATCTTATGACTAACACTCAAACTCCTCCTCCTGCGACTACTGTTGTGATCCCAACCGGTGCGCCGGCTACCAACACAGTGGCTAATCATGCAAAAAGACCAGAAAAGTTCAATGGTCAGAACTTTAAGAGGTGGCAACATAAGATGTTCTTCTATCTCACCACCTTAGGCCTTGCGCGGTTCTTGAAAGAAACTGCACCTCAGGTTGAACCTCCTGCCGAAGGTCAATCCTCTAATGCACAGGCTGTGCAAGCTGTGGAAGCATGGAAACATTCAGACTTCTTGTGCCACAATTATGTTTTGAATGGTTTGATAGATCCTTTGTATAACGTGTACTGCAAGACCACGACTGCCAAAGAATTATGGGAGTCATTGGAATGCAAATACAAAACAGAGGATGCTGGTACAAAGAAGTTCGTGGTAGCTCAGTTTTTGGATTACAAGATGGTTGATTCAAAGAACGTGATAAGTCAAGTTCAAGACCTGCAGGTGGCTGCTATAATTGAAAAGTTACCTCCAAGCTGGGTAGAATTCAAAAACTACTTAAAGCATAAGCGAAAGGAGATGAGTGTTGAAGACTTGGTTGTTCGTCTTCGTATTGAAGAGGACAACAAGCTGGCTCAGAAAGACACTTATACACCTGATTCTGCCAAGGCTAATATGGTTGAGCATGCTGGGTCATCTTCAAGGTTTAATTCCAAGGGAAATAAGAAAGACAAAAAGAAGAATGACAAGAAGGGCAAAGGGAAGTCTGAGTACCTTGCTCCTAAAGCTGGGATTGTAAAACAGAAGTTCCAGGGGACTTGCTACAACTGTGACCAACCAGGTCACCGTGCTGCTAATTGCAAGATGCCAAAGCAGGTGAATCCACGTCAGGCGAATATGGTGGATGAGAATGTGGACATGATTGCGATGGTGTCTGACGTGTGTGCCATGATCTCTGAGGTTAACCTGGTAGGTACTAACAACAGTGGTTGGTGGATTGATACTGGGGCAACTCGTCATGTGTGTGCTGATAAGAGTATGTTTCACTCTTTCAGAGCGGTTGACAATGGACAGAAGCTGTATATGGGCAACTCTGCAACTGCTGATATCAAGGGTGAAGGAGATGTTATTTTGAAGATGACATCCGAGAAAGAGCTCAAGTTGACTAATGTCTTGTATGTTCTGGAGATTCGCAAGAATCTTGTGTCCGGTTGGCTGTTAAACAAGTTTGGTTTTCGTTTAGTTTTTGAGTCTGATAAGTTTGTTTTGTCTAAGAATCAAATGTATGTTGGTAAGGGTTATGCAGTGAATGCTATGTTTAAACTCAATGTAATGGTTGTCAAGAATGATATCAATAAAATGAACTCTTCTGCTTACTTGATTGAGTCTTCTAATGTGTGGCATGGTCGTCTTGGACATGTAAATTTTAATTCGATGCGTCGTTTAATTAAATTTAATAGCATACCAAACTTTCATATTGATTCTAAATACAAATGTGAAACTTGTGTTGAAGCCAAACTTACAAGAACTTCTTTCAAATCGGTTAAGCGAACAACCGAACCACTTGATATGATACACACAGACATATGTGATTTGAAATCACTACCCACGAAGGGTGGCAATAAGTACTTTATCACATTTATTGATGATTGTACCAAGTATTGCTATGTTTACTTGTTGAAAAGTAAAGATGAAGCTATAGACAAGTTTGTTCTATACAAAACCGAAGTTGAGAATCAACTTGGTAAGAAAATCAAGGTTGTACGAAGTGATAGAGGAGGTGAATACGTGGCTCCAATTGTTGGGTGTTGACTTGCAAAATCAGCTCCAATTCTTTTAATCTTTAATTTATTTTTCTAGTAATTTTCAAACTCAAACTTCACGTTGCTTCTCATTTGGTCAAATATTTCTCGAACAATATCTAAACAATAAAATAATAAATAGACGTAATATTTGAAATAATCCCGTAACTTTGCTATCTATACTAAGCTAAAATGGGGGCATTTTTTGTATGAACACATGACTTAACGTGATTTCATCGCTCATCATTCATTTTCTTCATAGCAAATGAAGTGATAAATGTTTTTACAATAACTCATTAAAATTCACCGCAAGTTATTGTCTTATTCATGAAACATACTTTATATTTTAATTTCTTCTTCCTTATTTTTCATGAATAATTATTTGTTTAATCTATACCAAAACATGGTATTATCATATTGATATGAGATTCTGAGTTACACTTACTATTCCATAATCGCTAAAAGTGGAAGATGTAGTAGTGTACGTCGCTCTAAACGAAAACACACGAACATACATAACACACATTATACACGAAAACAGTTATTTCTAGTTTGTGGTATAAATCTTATTATCCTTCTTTGTAAAATAAGAAAGAAAAAAACCTTTACCTACTTACCTGCCTTTCATTAACAGGAACAGCATCTCTGAAATACGCCAAGCCAGGGTGCCATGACACGTGCGGGAACGGTGTGGTGATTTCATATCCTTTTGGAATTGGAGCAAGCTGTTCTTTAAACGAATGGTACACTGTCTATTGCAACTCCTCGAAGCCATATCTAGCTAAACTTAATGATCAGCTCCAATTGTTGGGTGTTGACTTGCAAAATCAGACAGTCACCGTTAATATGCCAAAGTTCTCTGATTGCAGTCAGATGATTAACAGTGTGGATCTGGGTAGTAGCCCCTTCCTGTATTCCAAAACACACAATAAATTAGTTTATGAGGGGTACTGTGGTAATGCTTACATGCTGGATGATGATGGTAGCTTTCTCACAGGGTGTTCCACTACTTGTAACAATGACACCGCTAGTACTACTACTGTCGTCATCCATAGAAACAAATGTTTTGGCATCAGTTGTTGCCAAACAACAACTCCTCGTTATCTAAAGTCGTACAGAATAAATCTCAGGTTTAAAAAGTCACCTGGCTGGAGATGGAGGTTGTGGGTCGGCCTTTTTGGTGGATCAGGATTCATATGATGAAGGAAACTTTTCTCGCCAATCATTTGCTGAAGAGGGCAGAAGCTCTTATGTCTCAACAGCACTACTGTGGACCCTTTCAGACCATGATAAAGACCAATTAACTTGCTGTAATCCATATGACAACGAAAGGGGGCATGCGCCGGCGTATAGCCGTAAAGTAGATCTGGGTAATGGTACTTCACTGGATACTTGGAAATGTCCCTACTATTCAGGAAACCCTTATTTGGCTGATGGATGCGCTGGTATGTATTTCTCTAGAAAAGTGTTTGCTTGCTATCAATTGTATATTGCTTGTTTTCCAAGGTTCTGTTTTTTATTTATTTGTTTATTTTCTAATACTAAATGCAAGAACAGTGAGGGTGTCTACAGAAGATGATGAGCCTACAGAAGATTGTACAAGGTGCAAGAATAGTGGGGGTTTCTGTGACCATCACACAATATACGACGTTGATGGCTTAGTTTACCAAAAAAACTTCATTTGTTATGGAGGTAATGAAGGCAAAATATCCATGGGTGTTATTCTAGGTAATGCCTTTTCTCTATGCTTATAAATTATCTTATACCTACCTGCTACTCCGTATTATATTCTTGGCAAATTCTTTCTATTTGTAGAATGGATCCTACTGCAACCATACCTAGCTTAATAGGGGTATTCTATCGGTTCGGTTATCGGGTTGTTCAGTTTATTCGGTTAATTTATTTTAAATGTTAAAACCGAAAACCAAACCAAAACGAATTCAATTTGGATTAAACCGAACCGGAAACCAAACCGAATAATTGAAAACCGAACTAAATTACCGAAACCAAACCGAATAACCCTAATTACATAATTTTAATTATTTATTTATTTAATTATGTAGATTTTTTCAATGTTTTAAAACCCGGTGTTTTAGTTGATCCGGTTTAGTGACCGGTTCACCGGGTCACTGGTTCAACCGGTTGAACCGGCGGGTCAAACCGGTTCTAAACATATGTATATTTTTTTCATATATCGAGTATGTAGTGTTGTATGATCTCATAATTTATCTTACGTTCAATTGAAAGATGAAAAATATTGAGTCCTTACTCATTAGCTTTAGTTTTTTTGTTTTATATTTATAAAATTATAGCAAAGATTTGCAAAAACAAAGTAACTCATTATTACAAGCAGTGTTTTAAAACCCGGGTTGACCCGGCCGGTTGAACCGGTTGACCCGTGACCCGGTAGGGTGTCCGGATGCCGGTTTTGGCCGAAAAACCTGGTTGAACCGCCGGTTAAACCGGTTGAACCGTGACCCGGTGGCTCGACCGGGTCGATTCAAAAACCGGTTTTTAAAACATTGATTACAAGTTGTAATAATAAACATATACTAATTGGTGTTTTAAATTAGTTTTAACTTTATTTTAACTAGTCATCATCACTTCAATTTATCAACTAAACTTATAAATGTTTATGAGAAAAAAAAATTTGTAATATTCAAAAAAAAAGTCACGACCCGCCCGTGTTTATCAAACCAAGTCAACCCGGGTCAACGAAAAATCGGCGGTTCAATCCGGTTCACAAACAAGCAAAAACCGGGTCACATCCGGTCCGTTCTTCAAGCCGGTTTACGGGTCAAACGGTTCAATCGACCAGGTCAACCCGGGTTTTAAAACATTGGATTTTTTAGCACCAATTCTTTTTTCAAGTAGCTTCCATTATCAGAAAAAGTACATATGAAAACCTTCAAACAAACTAATTTGGAATTCCAGATACTTTGGACATGAATGAATCGTTGACTTTTGAATCGAGTTATGGCTACTTACTTTTCGTTGTGTACTAGGTATAATGCCCGTGCATGCACGGGCTTTTATCTAATTTTTTTACGATGTGTTTTTATTTTAAAAGTAATTTGTATTTTTTTAAATAAGAACCTATTATGTATATAGTATCATAAACTAAGTTTGACTTTGTGTAGTTTTACGTATTATTCCAAAAGGAATTGTATAAGTGTAATTGTGTTATTTCTGGATTTTAGTTACTTTTCATTGTGGTTGATGAAGTACAAATGCACAAAACTATAAAATCTTATTATTTTTGTCATGTTTATTACATAAGTTCAAAAGTTCTTCATCCTTGATCACCTTCATCATCGATTAGATATACGTTGTTGCTTTCTTTTTCCTTGTAAATCAACAAAATTCAAGTGAACTCCTTAGGATTTCAAATCCATATGACCTATAAAGGGAGGACGTATAATAGGAAGATTCACTACTATCTCGTTTAAAGGCAGCATGCTCGACCGATTTGGTACAGGTTTAGCCACAAGTTACAACAATTATCTAAATGCTTCTAGTTAAATGGTGCAGAAGTGAGACGAAGTTTCCTAAAAATTCTGATGATTGTTTATAATCCATCTAAGTGCTTGTAAGAGTAGAGAGATGGAAAATCTTTAGACATGATTGAAACTATTTTGATGGTCATTTTACCTTGTTCAGAAAGTAATTTAAACTCTTTTTTGACTTATTTGTTATTGAAAATAAAAGTTAAAAACTATAAAAATTATAGTAAAACAACAGTTTAGCTACACTCACCATTTTTTAACAAAAGTTATAGTCTATTAATTTTTAAGGTTGCTATACATATACTGAGGTTGGAATCTAAAGTAAAAAAGTATAAAAATTATACCTAAACAACAGTTTAGCTACACTCACCAATTTCAATCAGTTACATAACAATTGAATAAAACATAATACTCATATAATAAAAGATTTAGCAACGAATCAATCAAATATAAAAACACTTACCATTCATATTAGCTACGAATCAATCATTCATATGAATTTGGGATTTGGGTTTCTTGACCGGAGATGAAGGGGATTTGGGATTTGCGATTTTGAATTTGGGGTTTCTGGGAAAGATAGAATGTAAAAAACTGAATGTGTGCCGTGTTTTTTTTTTTAAATTACAACTTTAGTTTTGATCTATGAAACAATAACAATATCAGTCCATGTGTTTACTTATATTTTTGTAACGTGTGAGATATTAAAATGTTTTTGAAACAATTATTAATCCAAAAAGGAAATATTTAAGTTTTTTACAATTTTATAATATTTAAAAAAACATATTTGAATTTACAGATAATTGCATGAAAATGTATCATACTTGTTATTTTTTGTTATTGTGTGTATTGAATTTTTTATTTTTTTATTGTGTGTACTAAACTTTCAAATTTCGCTTTTTGTGTGTATTTTGTCACTTTTTGGCCATGTGAAATGACCATTTTACCCTTTGAATTTTGAAAAAAGTAAGGGTATAACGGTCACAAATACACACAATAGTCAAAATTTAAAAGTTCAGTACACACAATAAGGAAAAAAAAAGTTCAGTACACACAATAACAAAAAGTGACAAGTATGATACATTTTCAAGTAATTAACCCTTGAATTTAAATTACTAAATAGGGTATGATTTGAAATTTTTGAAATACGAGATTTTTCTTTACTAAGTAAAAGATTGGCCTTGGTTCAGGTGTTAGCATAAGCATGGGTCTACTTTTTCTTGTGGCCATCGCTTATATATTATACAAGGTGATCAAGAAAACAAAAGAAAGGAGACGCAGAAAGAGGTTTTTCAAACGCAATGGTGGTTTACTTCTAAAACAGCAACACGAAGCCGACCCATCTTTGGTTGATCAAACCATACTTTTCACATCACGTCAATTGGAGAAGGCCACTGACAACTTCAATGAGAACAGAGTTCTTGGTCGAGGAGGCCAAGGTACAGTCTACAAAGGTATGTTAGTTGATGGAAGGATTGTAGCAGTTAAGAAATCTAAAATTGTTGATGAAAGCCAATTAGAGCAGTTCATCAATGAGGTGGTGATTCTTTCACAAGTCAATCATAGGAATGTAGTCAAACTATTAGGATGCTGCTTAGAGACCGATGTTCCTCTACTAGTTTCAGAGTTCATCCCAAACGGAACATTGTATGATCGCATTCACTGCGAGACTGATGAGGACCCAATGTCTTTGAACATGAGACTGCAAATCGCTACAGAGGTTGCAGGAGCACTTGCTTACTTACATTCGGCTACTTCAATTCCAATATATCATAGAGACATGAAAACCACCAACCTCGAGCGATTTCAGTATACCATAAGGACATCCATCAAGACCACACTATACATTTAGATGAAATATACAGGGCAAAGTTTCCTGATTAAGAAACTTCAAGGTTCGAACTCATTAGATCAAACTCACTTCTAACTAAACATTGTTGGTTTTTGATAATGTGTGTTGTGTTGTTTTATCACACACACAACACACACCCCCACACCGGGGGGGTGGTACCCCCGAAGATCAATAGTTAAAGGTACATTTGGCCTAACTACGACCCTTGGAGTATTTCAATCTCTGCCCCAGTTCACCGTAAAACGTGATCGTTTATAGTTTTGGAGTTGTTTTGGCGGAGCTTTTGACAGGAGAAAGGCCAATCTCATTAACTAGGTTTGGTGAAAATAGAAGTTTTCGGACTACACACTGTTATGTTAGGCATATGAGAAAGAATAAAGGAAGGAAACGGCGTTATGACTATATTGTGTAATGGTGATTAAAGAAGCACAAGAGATGACTTATTGGCATGTAGTCTAACCTCGCAATGCATGTCCCTAAATTTCAATGGAAAAGAATAGGTCCACACATGCACAGAAGTACACGCTGTTACATTAAAACCATAAGACGTCTCCAAATTCCACTCTGAGAGTTCAGTAACTAATAACCAATCAGAGACCGTATCGCGCATGAATTATCGATGCTATCGTATGGGGAATCAACATCAACATTCTTAAGTTCCGATGAGAATATTACTCAATGATGCAAACAAACGGGCGGGTTTTTAACAAAAACTTTAAACCTATAAGTTTTCCAATCTCACAATATACTATGTTCACCCTAAGTTATGTAACTTATCTTTATACGTAAGTAAACATAAACATTTATCACAAAATAACTAGAATCCTAAGCTCATATTGATTTTGTGCCCCAAGACAACAAATTCACCCTCCAAAAGTCTTCTGTCTGAAAATAAATTGCTTCATAAAGGCTTAAATGCCTTTTGCAGCGTAGAACGTAACAACCATTTTTAGAGCCCAGAGAGCTATCCGGTACAAACAAAGGAATACATGGACCACCGTCACATTACGTATACCATAGGGACATCAAGACCACTAATATACTTTTAGATGATAAATACAGGGCAAAAGTTTCTGATTTTAGAACTTCAAGGTTCGTATCAATAGATCAAACTCACTTAACTACCATAGTTAAAGGTACATTTGGCTACCTAGACCTTGAGTATTTTCAATCTAGCCAGTTCACCGAAAAAAGTGACGTTTATAGTTTTGGAGTTGTTTTGGCGGAGCTTTTGACAGGAGAAAGGCCAATCTCATTAACTAGGTTTGGTGAAAATAGAAGTTTGGCTACACACTTTATGTTGGCTATGGAAGAAGGACGGGTTATGTCTATATTTGATGTAATGGTGATTAAAGAAGGCACAAGAGATGAGCTATTGGCAGTAGCTAACCTCGCAATGCGATGTCTAAATTTCAATGGAAAGAATAGGCCAACAATGAAAGAAGTAGCTGTTGAGTTAGAAACCATAAGAACGTCTCATATTCCATCTGTGGTTCAGACTAATACCAAGTCAGTGACGTATGCGCATGAATTATCGATGCTATCGTATGGGGAATCAACATCAACATTCTTAAGTTCCGATGAGAATATTACTCAATGATGCAAACAGGGCGGTTTTTAAAAAATTTATAAGTTTTCATACAATATACTATGTTACCTAGTATGTAATTTTATACGTAAGTAAACATAAATTTATCAAAATTACTAAATTGAGAAATAAATTTGCATTCATAAAGGCATAAGGCCTTTTGTAACAAACCTTTTATACCAGGAGCTATCCGGTACAACAATGGAATACATGGACACGTCACTACGTCAGTGAACTGAAACTGACAAGCTATTGAATATAGCACCTCATTATCAACAAGCGAAGGATGTTGATAATATACTATGTTACCTAGTATGTAATTTTATACGTAAGTAAACATAAATTTATCAAAATTACTAAATTGAGAAATAAATTTGCATTCATAAAGGCATAAGGCCTTTTGTAACAAACCTTTTATACCAGGAGCTATCCGGTACAACAATGGAATACATGGACACGTCACTACGTCAGTGAACTGAAACTGACAAGCTATTGAATATAGCACCTCATTATCAACAAGCGAAGGATGTTGAGAATGGGTATTACAATTGGTCTGCATTATCACCATTTGATTTAATTTCATTCGGATATCAAACTTATCGTGGATACCAAGGACTAATCTTCACCCTCCATCCCCATCTTAATCTAATGGCTAAGATTAAACCCAAAAACTATTTTCATCTTTTTTTTAAATATTAATATCTCTCAAAGTTAAGCGAAAAAAAATATACCAACACGACGAGCATTAAATTATCTTTCTATCGATATCCACTTTGATATACTTTCGACGAAAAAAAATTTCTCGTTTTTTCACGTTTTTCACTTTTTTTCGTTGCTGAAACTTGCATGAAAAGTCATATATGATATTAGTGTTAAATCATATATGATATTTAAAATCATATATGATATTTAAAATCATATATAGTATTACTGTTAAATTACATATTATAAAAACATATATGATATTAGTGTTACATCATATATGATATTTAAGTTTAATGCAATCACATGTAATTCGATGTTAGTGTTATATCATATATGATTTTATACGAATATTCAAATTAGTGTTTAATCATATATGATACTTTCATGCAAGTTTCAACAACGAAAAAAAAGTGAAAAAATGAAAAAAAAGTGAAAAAAAGGAAAAAAAAATGAAAGTATATCAAAGTGGATATCTATGAAAAGATAATTAAATGCTCGTCGTGATGGTATATTTTTTTCGCTTAATGATTAACGGTTTAAGAGATATTTCTTTTTTTGGTATCCAATATAACTCTCCTCATTATCATTTTTATCATTATTATATTTTTTTTATATGTTTTGTGTGTAATAGTATAACACAACTTTAATCAATTTTTGTTCCATAATTTTCTTTAATACTTTTGATTTATTAGACTTTATACTTTTTGTTTCGTATTTTCTGTTTCATGGTTTTATACTAAAAAGAGTAAATTGCAAATATGCTCCATGTGGTTTCCCGAAATTGCACCATTGGTCCCCAAGTATGCGAAATTGCAGGCGGCCTCCCTGTGGGGAAAACTTTGTTGCACTTACCCTCTCTGACCACTAACGAAGTTAGGTATTGTTAGTTTTCACAATCACGTGTTATTAACGAGGGGGTACAAGGGTCTTTTTACATTTTACCCATTTTATATTAGATAGTGGGTCGGATTATTTAATTAACCCATTATTGTTTTGTCGGTCCATTTACCTCCCTAAGTTCAGTTTTTCATCCCCAATATTGTTTTGTCGGTCCATTTACCTCCCTATAAAAATCATAACGATTTACCGTGGATGATAACATTCAAGAATGGTATATTAGGCCTGAAGGAGAAGCCTTTGATCTTATTGTTTATGGTGATTTCTCAAACTCTGTATTTCCTTTTGTTGTGTTTATAAGCAATGTACTAATGTTGTGTTTTATTTTTAATGTTGACAGAAACATATACGGACTTATTTTCAATCGTTTCATTATGCTGGAAGGTTCGCTGATTCTCCTAATAAGCAGTGTGTTGATGGTGAGTTTGCTTGTGTTGACATTGTTAATCAGGCACATTTTAAGATTGAAGTTTTAAACACAGTATTGTGTAGCTTAGGTTTTGAGGATGATGATGTTTTTAATTTATACTACAAGATACTACTTAAGAGCTTAGACATTGGGTTGAAACCTTTGGTTAGTGAAAATGACATTAGCAGCTTTTTAGGATATGTTCATAAGCAAAAAAGATGATATATGTTTATGCTGAGCTTGTTGAAACCACAGAAGATAGTAGTGATGAGGATGGAGAGGGAGATAGTGAGAATGATAGTGAGGATGGACAGGTTGATGCTAATGACATTATAGATGAGGAGCATTTAGTTGATGAAGTAGAAGTTAACATGACTGCCTTTAATTTTCAAATTGAGGGACAAGGTGAGGATGGTCAGGTTGATCCTATTCAACCATTAGTAACTTTAACAGAAGATGATTTAGAGGTTTTAGATTATGACTCATTTGAAAGTGATCAAGAGGATGTACCAGAAAATGCTAGGAGTAGGGGTCTTAGAAAATTAAAAAAACAGCTAGTTCATCTGGAATCAGTAACAACTTTTATGTAGGAAAGGAATTTGCAAATAGGGATTTAGAAAAGGAGAGGATTAGAGCTTATTCTGTTGAAACTAGGAGGAACATAGACTTTAAGAGGAATGACAAGAGAAGAATAAAAGCAGTTTGCAAAGGTGTTGTGCCAAGTATAACAGGAAAGAATGTATTTGTGGATAAAGATGAAGGTCCAAAAGAGGACATTTCTAGAAAAGGTAAGGAAGTAAATGAAGATGCAGAAGAAGACAAAAAATGTTATCCTTGGGTTTTGTATTTGACTAAAGGGGATAAAGCCAAGTGGGTGGTGAAAACATACAAGGATGAACATCAATGCTTGCAATCCAAAAAAATTAAACATTGCACATCTAGTTTTCTAGCCAAATACATCACAGATCTATTAACTATGGACCCTGGGATGCCTGTTAAGGCCATTCAAGAACAGATGCAGAAGAAGTTCCATGTTGCCGTTTCAAATACCAAAGCATTCAGGGCTAAAGCAAAGGCACAAGTTCATTTGAAAGGAGATGTTAAAGTGCAATACTCTTTATTGAGGGATTATGTTAGTGAGCTATAGAAATGTAACCCAGATACTACAGTTAAGCTAGATGTTTATAGGGAAGAAGATCCTGAAAAAACCACAAGAATGTTTATGAGAATATATGTTTGCTTGGGTGCATTGAAAAGAGGTTTCAAAGAATGAGGAAGGGAATTGCTTGGTTTGGATGAGGCATTTATAAGAGGACAATACCCTGGCCAAATGCTAACAGATATGGGTGTAGATGCCAATAATGGCATCTACCCAGTAGCATATGGTATTTTGAAGTCAGAGAATCAGTACTCTTGGACATGGTTTTTAACATGTCTTGCTAATGATTTTAACCTGTTTAGCAACTCTAATTTCACATTCATCATAGACAGGCAAAAGGTAAAATTCATTACTAAGTTTTTTCTTTGATTACTTGTTATTTATACAATTCATATAGTTTTTAATAAGTTATTCAATATTTGTTTTAGGGGCTGCTACCAACAATTGCAAGGCTTTTCCCATCTGCTGAGCATAGGTATTGTGTGAGGCACATTAATGAGTACATAAACTTAACTTGGAAAGGAGGAGACTACAAGGAAATGTTATGGAAGTGTGCCACCTCCACAACTGTGGTTAAGTTTGAGAAGCATATGCAAGAGTTGAAATATTACAACAAAAAAGCTTACGAATGGTTGAATAAGATTGCACCTGAACATTAGAGCAGAGCCTACTTTTCTGGTATGTGTTCTTATTGAAGTTATACCTAGCATTTAAACATATATTATGTTATGTTTTTTGGATAGCTTATGTATTGTTTTCTAATAGATAGCATTTAAACATTTATTATAGGGAGGGCACACTATGATTTGTTAATCAACAATGTTTGTGAGGTCTTCAATAGACAGTTGTTAGAGGCCAGGGATAGTCCTATCATTACTGTCCTAGAATTTGTGAGAGAATACGTCATGAAGAGGATAGTGATAGTTCAAAAAGTAATTTAAAAATGTGATGGACCACTTACCCCCTTCAGTTACCAAACTGTTTAACAAGATTAAACAAGCTTCAACTGAGTGTACTGTAGACTGGAATGGTGCAGACTTGTTTCAAGTAAAAGGCCCTTACAAAGACCAGTGTTTAGTTAACTTGAACCAAAAAAGTTGTTCCTGTAAGAACTGGGAAATATCAGGCATCCCATGTAAGCATGCCATTGCTGCAATTCATGACATGGCAGACAATGGTATGGATGTGGGCTCACCTGAAGATTAGGTTCATGACTCCTACAAGCTTAGAACATGGATGAAGGTTTATTCCTATAAGGTCAATCCAGTTAATGGCAGAGATATGTGGGCTAAATTTGAATGTCCAACAACTTTGCTTCCTCCAAATGTGAATCCAAAGATAGGTAAACCACCAAAAAAGAGAAAAAAGAGTAAATGAGAAATTGAAATGGTCAAAGGCAACAATCTAACTAAAACAGGTAAAACAGTGACTTGCAGTCTTTGTAAAGCTTCAGGGCATAATAAAAGAGGTTGCAAAGCAAATGTTTTAAGTGATGGTGGGCAAAGAGCTACAACTGTGCCAATAACTGTACCAAAGAAAACTGTGGGAAGAAAAAGATATGCTACCCAGCCTGCACATGTACCTGTCTCCAATAAAGAACAACAATCTCACCCAAGTCATCATGGAAATGTAGCTGCAACACAAGGGTCACAAGCTTCTGCAGGATTAAGTTTCAAGAGAACAAAGATGAGTCCATGTAGACTTACTCTTGAGAAATTTAAGAAATAAATTTGGAAGTCTGTCATGTTCATTTTAAAGACAATGCTGGTGATTCTGTCATGTTTGTGTTTTATGTCATGTTTGTGTTTAAGACAATATTGCTAGATTTCTGGAACTATTTTTATTTAAGACTATGTTGCTGAATGATTTTGAATGGAAATGATTAGTAGAACTGTGTTTAAGACTATGTTGCTGAATTTCTGTAATTGTTTATGTTTAGACTTTTCTATTGTGCCATCAGAATTGTGAAGGGGTTGAAGAATGAAAAAGAAATGTATGGATATTCCATAATTAGAATTAGGCAGAAACCAAAGTGCTGACTAAGACATGAGTTAACACTGGAACAATCACAACAAGGTGTTAGTGATGACGTCTTGGTAAGCATTGAAGGGGTTGAAGAATGAAAAAGAAATGTATGGATAAAAGGTGAAAAGAAATAAGCCCTCCACATAACTTAGGCAGAAACCGGGTCAATACATAATATATCAGAATCACAAAGATGATTGTTGGTATTGAAGGCAAACATCATGGACCTAGTGATGCAATGCACAACCCTTCCCACCCATTCGAGTTTCTCTAAAAATGAAACTTGTCTTATTTGTCACGGAGATACACACGTTATCTATTGGCATCTCACTCCGAGATTTTTGATATTGAATAGGTGGCAGTTAGCTCCAGCCTTCGATTACTAAAATCAAAGTGTACAAATCAAATCTAGAGCCAAGAGAGATCAAATTATAAATCTCATTAGGACACAATGTCAAAATACACTTGACTGAACACCATTAAATTCACAAGTTGTAACAAGAGTCCTACGCATTATCCTTGAGATCTTGCCAGAACATTCAAAGTGATACTCTTTAGTTTCATAGTGACGAATGGAAATCCTTCCAGAGTCAACATCAAACAGCTCTGCGGTAGGTGACTTGCAAGATTCTATATGAATCAAGCTTGTGCTAAGTGGATATCGGTTTTGGTCTAGTAAATGAATTGACAGCTTAATCAGAAAGATAGTAACTATTTGATTCACTCTTATCGTGTTGTCTGCTTTGAGACGTTCCAATAATGAGAACATGCAAGCATGGTTAACCTAATACACATGTGTTAGAATATCCTACGCTTTAAGTTGGAAACCCTATCAATGAGGTTCTTCCAAATTGAACCTACCTGATCACAGGTACAGTATTTATACTATAAAATGATCCTTACAGAACTGTAGGATCCCGTAACACTTCATTTCATAGAATCAAACACGAATTAGAACTAGAAAGGAGAAAGAAAGAGTTATTCTAGAGAGAGAGTTTAGAGATGAGAGAAAAATAGAAAAAGGAGAATTATTAGAAAATGAACAACTAACTTTTCTAAGTGGAAAAGTTCCTTATATACCCCGACACTTAAAAGTGACGCGCGGGATATTTAACTAGGACCCGGGCTCGGGTTTTGCTTGGGATTAAACCCAAAACATATACAATATTAGATTATCTATCTAGCCCGATTCCCGATATTATCCTATTACAACATTAACTAATTAAAGACCGAAGCTCCATCGTAGAGTGACTGAACTTCCTTGTTCGACTCAATAAATTGAGGCTAACACCAGAACCGGAGGATCTACCCAAGGATAATCCAAAGTTAGAAATAACAGTCCTTAGGTATGATTGGAGATGAATGTATATAGGAATAATGCTGACTAAGATTGAGCTAACACTGGAACAATCACAACAAGGTGTTAGTAATGATCGAGTGATTCTTGTCTTTGTCTTCGTTGGAATCTTGTTCCTTCATGCTTTGCGATCGGAAAGCCATACTTGCGATCTTATGTCTTTGACCAACATGCTCATAACTATAGCATTATCTTGAAAGCTTTATTTCAGAAGTTTAAGGAAGTCTTTGTCTTAAATTCTTAAGCTTTCTAGATAGTTTGTCTTCGTAGTTTGCGCATTTGAATGGGATTTGAGGTCTTGCCGTTACACCAGTTTGACCTCAGGTTTACGTTACGTGAACTAACAGACAATTGATTCGAAAAATCATTGAGTGGCACTCGTTTTAAGAGTTTTTGTATCACATCGAGACGTGTTCATGTTTTTATCAAAATTCCATCAACCAGTCAATTCCATTTTATGGAACCCAAAATCGATATCCTGTTGTCACAGTTTGATTAATATTAGAATCTCGCAAGTCACCTACCAAGAGCTTGTTTGATGCTGGCTCAAGCAGGATTTCCATCTTTATTGTGAATACATAAGTATCACTCGGATGTTCTGGTAATATCACAATTGATATTGCGTAGGAAATCTTGATAACAGCTTGTGAATTCGTTTGATGTTCAACAAGTGTTTGAAATGGATGTGTACCTAACGAGATTTTTATTGATATCTTGGCTTAAGAAATACTGTTAGCTGCTTTTTCGGTTTTATTACTCAGAGGTGGTGCATATTGGCACCTATTCTATGATCAACAATCTCGGTGTGAGATTTTCAATAGATAACGGGTGTATTCGTCGACAAATGAGACAAGTTTCTGTTGAGAGAATCCCGACATGGCTGGGTCCACTGATGTCATTTTCAATATGTAAGCAATCAACTTATGATTTGACAGCATTATGTATTGACCCGGTTCTGCCTTAAAGTTGTGGGGAGGGCTCTTTCTGTAGACCCTATTATCATTACATTTATTTTTCATTCTTCAAAGCCTTCAAAGCTTACCAGGAGTCTTTACTAACACCTTGTTGGATTGTTCCAGTGTTAGCTCAATCTTTAGTCAGGCATTATTCACTATATACATTCACTTCCGAATCATACCTAAGGGACTGTTGTTATTTCTAAACTTTTGGAGTATCCTAGGGTAGATCTCCGGTTCTGGAACTGTTAGCCTCAAAATATTGAGCCGAACAGGAAGTTCGTTCATTACGTGTACGAGTCTCGGTCATTTAATTAGTTAATGTTGTAATAGTATAATATCGGGAATCGGGCTCGATAGTTAATCTAATATTGTATATGTTTCGGGTTTAATCCCAAGCAAAACCCGAGCCCGGGTCCTAGTTAAATATCCCGCGCGTCACTTTTAAGTGTCGGGGTATATAAGGAACTTTTCCACTTGGAAAAGTTAGTTGTTCATTTTCTAATAATTCTCCTTTTCTATTTTTCTCTCATCTCTAAACTCTCTCTCTAGAACAACTCTTTCTTTCTCCTTTCTAGTTCTAATTCGTGTTTGATTCTATGAAGTGAAGTGTTACGGGATCCTACAATTGGCATCAGAGCTAACCAGGTGGTGTTTAGTATCATGTGTTTGCTGTCTCGTGTTCACTGTTCAGAACTGGTCTGAAAAAAAAAGATCCAGGAAAGTGTTTTGGATGTTGATACATACTTCTGTCCACATAACTGTTTACATCTGGTTTATTTATGACTTATAACATATTATGTAAGCTTATTTTCATGGGCTTATATTATAAAAAAAACCACAAAACAGTTGTGTATGTTATATGTTTCTGGTTTCATTATTGGCATATAACTGCTGTGTTCGTGCTTAAAAGACACAGAAAAATAAGCTTAGTTTTTCTGGGTTTCTTCATGGCGGTTTGACCAAGTCAACAGCGGGTTGCCCACGGCGGGTTGGCATACAGGTTTATGAAGACTAATTTTCCATGGTCAATAGAAACAAACCGCCGCTAAAATTTTTAGACAACGGCGAGTTGGTGCCATGGCGGTTTGGTTTAGAGGTGGCGGTTTGCTCGCTTTTGGGTCACGGCGGTTTGCCAAAAGTGACAGCGGGTTGGTCAAAGGTTGGTGGCGGGTTGGCATATACACCATGGCGAGTTGGTCACCATGGGGAGTTGGTTAGAGGTGGCGGTTTGGTGCCATGACAGTTTGGTGGAACCACAACTCAACCCGAGTCAACTAGGTATTTACCGAGTTGACCTGGTCAACTCAGCCGAGTCACGAAAAATACTTTCACGACAAGTTTGACAAGACAATGTTGGTTCATTAACAACATTCAAAAACAACATTTGATCTAGTTTAACAACATTTAAACAACAAACACGATACATTACGCTAAAAGGATCCTGAAAAGATTCACTTAAATGACAAAATGGCTAGAGATTCGGATTACGATGACATGTGATCACGGAGTTGATTTGGTATCCCTTATTTGTGATTAAATTTGAATTTCACAAAGGCGTCTACTTATTTCATCATCGTGACTTTCTTCTATTTTCTATCGATTGATGACTTGCTTGAACGTACACAGTTATGATTAAGACTTGGATTATCTAGTTTCCAGCGGTCAAGGGGTGGTTGGATGAAGACCTGGACAACTATCAATTAAAGGAGTTATGTTGTAGTGCTCAGTGTCACACGCATATGTCGTTGTGTATAATTTCAAGAGGTGCTGTACTTCTTATACTTTTGATGGAGTATAAAGTACTTAGAGATTCTCTTCTGCACCGTTCTTCAATCAACAATAGTGCAAGCTTAAGTAACAAATTTAGGGGACTTTACTTCAGTTTCAAGTTTGGTATAACGGGTTTACTTCACCATGTGATCACAACAATAGCCGAAAGAATACGAGGTTGGTAAGTTAGCCAGAGAGTTAAAGGTTGAGATGTAATCAGCACTTCTCACGGGTATTTTTGTGCTATTCCAAGACAATGATACTTCATAGTCTAAGCAAAATCTTCAAAGTTCTTCGATGACATTCATTCACAAGACCTTGATTATACCAAGTGTTCTTGATTCTTGCTTCATCTCCTCTACGGTTTGTGAAGTCAAGAGGGTAATGATTCTTTTGTATATCAAGATTTGTGCTTATGACAAGAAATTCTCGAGTAGATGGACGTACACGACAATGATGCTTCCGAGAGTTCGCAACCATCATGGGGGAAAATGTGTACATCTGGGACTTAATTGACTTTGATGTTACCATATCAACTTCCAGGGGGAAGTTTGTTAGCCCTAAAAATGCTTAGTATGGTTTGTGAAGTATTATGAAAACGTGAGAAGAGCAGTTGCTGATTTCTCGCATGTACCCCCAAACGAATATTCACCAAGTCCTAATGACAAGAAGCAGTGGTATAGTTGGTGTGGTTTGACTTCTACCAAATTCTGCTGTGCGCGTTAATGACAGGTAGAAGATTGTTCACGCTACATCAAAGTTTTAGAATCTGCTTAAGATAGAGATGTTGGTTTGGGGGGAAGCCGATTCAGAAACTTTGCCAAAAAGAAGTCTATGAAGAAAGCTTTTCAAGACATGTTGCATGGATTGGGGGGAAGTTAATCCAGTTCATGCATACTACAATGGTTCCTGTACAAGTAAAGACAATGAAGATCTAAGCTGGAGTACAAGTTTCAAGACAAGGAGAACTCAGAAGACATCTTCAGCTTGGAAGAGGCTTTTGGATGGATCTTATATTGCACGGTTGTATTTGTACCTGATTGGAATACATTGTATGTAAGTCCATGAGTCCACATTTTGGGGGAAGATGCGTTAGCCTTAAATATGGGGACATATCAAATTTACATTAGTGTTTCAGTAGGCAAGAAAATACTGGGACCTAGAACTGTTAAGTTAGTATAGTGTCCCTTGTCTTGACCTATATATACCCCCTCCATACTTCCATGGAGGGGTGAGGATTTATTTTGTAAAAAGAGTGTGTGTTCTTGTTTCTCTCTCTAGACACACACCTCTTCCTATCTTTTTCCTTTTTCTCTAATAATATGGCTAAACATTTGTTCAATCCTTCCCGACCTCCGGATCACTTTATGTTAGCTAGTGATTTCTTATTTTAATAGTATATTTCTCATGATTTATGGACATTAGACTTACTGGTCTAAACAAGTCCATATGAAGAAGATGCAAACACTTCCTGATAGAGAAGTTTTGTTTAATTTTGAATGAAGCTCTATGGTGCTTCCCTTTTTCACATGTTGTGCAAGGTTTATCCTTTGAATAAACTAGGGAAGGAAGATAAAGAACTTTATTTTGTTTGGCAAGTTTATTGATGTTCTTGAAGTTGAGATTTGATAGCCTTTTATGCCATAGCCAGTTTACACTTTCTGAGGCTTTGGCAAAGAAGAAGACTCTATTTGGAGTTAGTGATGACATGTAAAGGACATATACATCATTTCTTCTAGGTGCTATCAGGATAATTTCTTTGTTAGCATTAAATATTATTCCTTGCTCATCATTAAACTGTACAATATACTTAGCATCATAGAGTTGACTAATGCTAATTAGATTGTACTTAAGACCATTAACAAATGCTACTTTTGTAAAAACTATACCTCCACAGTTTATTGAACCATATCCCTCAGTAATATAAGATGAAATATCACCAAACACTACCTTAGGACCTAGTTGCTCTACATATTTATGCAGATAACTCTTGGCACCAGTCATACTCCTTTGGCATCCACTGTTCAGGTACTAGATGGGCTCCTTGATGTGTCTCTGCATAAATAATAAACTTGAATTAGTTTCTTTTGTGAACCCACTTTTTGGTGGGCTCTCTGGCCTTTGCAACCTGAATTTTCACACCTCTTTTGAAGTGATCAAACTCATTATGGTCAGAGGTGGAGTGTACAGTGCTTCCATATGTCTTATAGTTTACCCCAATTAGACTGAGAAGATTCAGCTAGTACTCCTCCCCTAATCTAAATAACACAATCTTGTCCTAAGGTAGAGTGATCATAGCTTCCACATATTTCACACTCAGGGTAGTTTCTACAATCACCAGGTTTGTGATCATTGAAACCATAGTTTGTGCATGGTGGGAAAGGCTTTGCCTTTGCTTTCAGGATCTCTTTGGAAGATGATGCATATTGATAAGGCTGAGCCTTGTAGGCCTCACTTCTTTTTAGTAAAGCAATATACATCTCATGATCTGAGGTTCTGTGATCTTCCCTTTTCCATATCATGCAATAGAGAATCCTATAGCAATCATCAGTTGAGTGATTGGTATAGTGACAGAGTTCACACTTTAGTTGTGGTTTTTGAATAGGCTTAGGCCTGAGTGACTTTGATGAGCTAGTATTCTGAACTTTGGATTTAGAATCTTGACTTATTTTTGATGAATCAATGGATTTAGATGACTCAGTTGATGTGTGCTTAAACACACATCATTTATAACCCATAAAACACTATTAATTAGACTAAAAACATGAAATATGCTTAATATTATTGCAAATATGTTTGGTTTATGTTTTTATGTCTTGCAGGTACAAATGATTGAAAACAAGGCAAAAACGGAGACTTTTGATTAAGATTTGGTGACGTTTACGCGTTTTTTGAGATCAAGACGAAGTCGTTAATATTTCTCGAGCATGCCATTGGAAAGAGCACAAGAAATCGAGTTTTACGGTGCCTTCATCTTTTATTGGGCCGACCCGACACCATTTATATGGGTCGGACCAACCCATATTTATTAAAAGGGCCAAAGTTAACTTTTTAAATGTGCAGCTAATAGTAGCCCAGCTACGGCCTAGCTGCTAAAGTGTCTCAGGCCCAACAGAATCCCATGAGGAGAAAGACTAATCGTTGGCCCATCATATAAAAAGAAAAGAAAAGGCCCAAAATTCCATTTGTTTTCTGCTTGAGTGGTACGCAATGTTATAAAGAAAAGGAGATATCAGCAGGCGTGAGATAGTTATCATCTTATCTCTAGTTTCTTTCCTTTTTTTTTTTCATGTGTGTAGATTTAGTATAGGTAGATTTAGTTAGCTTTAGGAGTAGGATTAGGTTATTTCATCTTATGTATTTTTCATTTAAAATCTATGTAGTAGTTTGGATTTGATTTGTATCGCTCCGATCGATTTATGAAATATGTTTCCGGTTGATTTTTAAAAAGTTGATGATTCGAGATTTTGTGAAGGTTTTTCCAGGTAGTTTTGGATTCGAATTCGAATTTGTTTTATTTCGGTTAATAACTATTCCGTGATATGCTTATTAGCTTGGATAGATTTTAGTTTATAGTGGCTACTGTTTTATGTTTCCAGGTAGTTTTGGATAGATTTTGATAGATTTAGGGTGTGTTTGTTTTAAAAAAAAAAGTCTGACTTGACTCTGACTCTTACCGGTCAGGACATTTTTGTTGTTTGTTTTTTACATCTTCAGTCAGAGACGGGCAAACATTCTCCCTCTGACTCGGTAAGAGGTGGTGAACACGTCTGACACCCTTTAAACCCATTATACCTTTCACCCATTCAACACCTTCACCCATTCACAGCCGCCGCCGACCACCTCTCGCCCCCATCTGTCGTCGTCTTTACCTCTATATGCCGTTGTCTCCACCTCTGTTCTCCACCATCTCCACTTAAAGCCGTCATCTTCTCCATCTCTGAGGTATGTTTTTTTTCTTCTTTTTACCTTTATGTTTTACTTGTATTGAATTTGGTGTTTAGGGTGTTTGATATGGGGATAATATATGTATTGATTTGAGTGAATTTTGGGTGTTTGGATATGGAGATAATACATGTATTAAAGGGTTATGAATGAGGTTATGTATTACTGCTTTAGAAGGTCTAATGAATGAGGGTCTAATTTGGTTGTTTATGAGGGTTTAATTTGTTTAGAGGGTTTAATGAATGAGGGTTTAACTGGGTTGTTTATGAGGGTTTAATCTGTTTAGACAACATCTTTTAAACTGATATGTGTCCACTTGATTAGTTTTTAGACTTAAATCGTACCAGATTTGTTGCAACATGAATGGGTTATTTTTTGATCATCGGTTTGTACCCATAGGCTGACTTGAACTTAGGTACAAATATTATCTTGCATATCTTACGGGTTATTGTGGGCAGTTGATTTCCCAGAATATGGTAGGTTCCCGAATATATTTTGCTCATAAAAATTGTTTCTGACGTAGTAAACAACATCAGAAATTAACATTACATGTTCAGTATCTTTTTGCCCGTCGATATTCATAAGATATCCATTTTTACTACCTGGTATGTGGTGCCCTGTTCTTCCTCGTTGTATAAGGTCTGGTGTTCTTTGTTCTATGGTTATAGCAATATTTCTTATAGGGATTCTATTTTGGAGGTTTATGGGATTAGAAATAAGCTGCTTTGGTTTGGAGGTTTATGTTGTAGACATAACATTACGTGTATTGTTGAGAAACCACTAAAGTCAAGCTACTTTTTTTCAAGGAAATAAACACAATAGTTACCAAACAAAGAAATAGAAGGTTATTTGTGTTTTTCAAATTTAAAGCTCTAGATGAGAAAGTTGAAATAGCATCATAGGAAAGCATTAGTTAAAAGTATATGTTGTTGTTAAAAGTATATGTGCTAAACTGTTGGGTCTGATGTGCCGGCTCACTACGGTTTCATATCATTCAACAAAAATATCGTTTGACTGTTGTTATCGCCGTCCCATGGCCCCCACACTATTCTGATTTTAAGGGCCTATTAGCTTATACGGTAGAAACTGATAGGTAAAGTAGAACTTGCTCATGTTATTTGAAATTTGGAGTTGAATATTAAAGTATGGATTGTTGGAATTGGAGCTAATCTAGTTCGAGAGTGTGCATATATGAATTCTCATTCTCATTCTCGGATCATCAAAAGTTTAAATTTTTCTGTAAAACATGTTGGTTCATTTAATATGAATTAATAAAACCTGTTGGTTCATTTTCATTTGTATCAAAAGCAAAGCAAAAAAGATTTGTTTTTAGACAACAATGGCAGCAATGGTTTAGTGTGCTTATGTGCTTAATTTAAATAAGCACTATTAAGAAACTTTGAACATGGGATGTGCAAGTGATTTTGCTGATATAAAGTTGGTCTTTCTGTTGATTGGTTAAAAGTGAAAGATTTGTAGTAAATAGTACTCGTACTTGTACAAACATTGACCAGCCATGATATGTCTTAAATTATACGTATATAGGAGGCTGTACAACTTGTTTCATAGGGTTGTTGGTGAATGTTTTGTGGTTTGGTTCTGATTATTTACTTCCGGATTCAGTGTATAATAACATGTGCTTCATGAAGATTTTTGTTTAGATAGTTGTGGGAAGCTTCTGTTAAGTTATTATTTGGAGCTATGTGTTCAAATTTTGGGAGTTTATAAAAGTTGGCTGATAATACAACCAGTTGATACTAACATAATGAAACTATTAGGCTGGGTGGTGTAGTCCTCACCCGACGAAACACCATCGCTCACTGCCACCTCAATGGCACATCGCTAGTCACTCACTCATGACTCACACACAAGTATAAAGATGATTATTAAGCTTTATATTGCTTTTAACATTTTGCAGAATCTGTTTTGTGAAATAAATCTAGTGCCAAAGAACACGTTCTGATGATATCTTAGTACTCAACTTGACCCTTATTTTTTCTGAAATTAAATGTAGGAGCGAAATATCTTCTAAGTTCAGAAGTTACATATTCCAATTCTAAAGCTCTAGAGTGTAAGTAGAAACATTATAACATTCTTTTTGCAATTTAGCCATAACATATGTAGTAATGGTACATGATAGATATCCTAAACTAAATTTTATGCGTTTGCATTGTTTTTTTAGGAATGGGTGACACTAACCTAACTTTTACTCCCGAACAATACAAGTTTTTCTTGGAATCATGTATCGAAAAAGTGAATAGGGTAAAGGCTAAAGGTAATAGCCTACATGTTGAGTCGTGGGCGGTAGTCAGTAGAAATCTTAGTGAAGCATTTGGCCTGTTAGGAATACGAAATTCCTAGGAAAGTGTCGGTCGCTTCCATAGATAACTGTCGTTAGCTCGTTAAGTAATTTTTGGAAACTTACATAGTTAGTTAGCTAAAGGCCCATGGATAAACCCATGCAAGCCCAAGCCCACCATCCATTGTAAGTATATAAACACCTCTCCATGCCTTGGAGAGGTGGTTGGTTGCTCATTTTTACACACATTAATATATGTTTACTTTCTCTCTCTAAGTGTTCATCCAACCCTCTCTCTCACTAAAACAATCTCTTTCCCTCTCATCTAGTATGTTATTTGATTAGTCTTCAATTGGTATCAAGAGCCATGGAGTGGTGTGTTTAGATATTGTGTTTGTTTTTGGTTCGTGTAGTTTTCCTTCATCTATTCGTATTTTTTTTATTTTTTTCTTGTTTTCTAAGCTTAAATACCACACTAAAAGATCATCTACATAGGTAGCTTTGATCTAGTATCCTTGGATATAGGTGTGTGTTCTTAGATTCATAGAAAAATCTCTTATTTTGTGTCATTTTGGGTTCGTTAGCTTTATAAAGGTCAAAATCTTGATTTTAAATTTTTCGGCTTAAAAACCTTAAAGTTGTCATTTTTCTTGTCCCTATAGGCTTAGTAACTCTTTTGGTACAAAAATTTTCGGAAAACAATCGTCAAAAACGTGTCTTTTTGAGATTTGAAAAAGCGGGTTTCGAAGGTTAACCGAACTAGTATTTTCAGTTAGAACCGGTCTAATTTATCTCAGTGTGAACCGAACTAAACGATTTCAGTTACAACCGATCTAGTTGTTTTCAGTTATAACCGATCTAGACATTTTCCAGTGACAACCGATCTAAGTTATTTCACAGTTGGAACCGATCTAAGTTATTTCACAGTTGGAACCGATCTAAGTTATTTCACAGTTGAAACCAATCTAAGTTATTGTTACAGTGTGAACCGATCTAGTTGACTGCAGTGTGAACCGATCTAGTTGTTACAGTGTGAACCGATCTAGTTAATTTCAGTGTGAACCGAACTAGTCAAGTTTAATCAAAACCGAACAACTTAAATTTCTAAATTATACGGTTTATCTCTTTGACTTATAAAATCCCGTGAAACATTAACTTGTTTTCCCGGTTTTGTCAAGAATTGTAAAATCCCGTGTAGTTTCAAGAATTCAAATACTTAAAAGACACCTTAATCAAACACAACTTCTTTCTACCACAGTTCGATCCGACAATAATCTTTTAACATACAAATTTCTCAACGAAGACTCTTGCTGACAAAGCAATTCTTTCAGGTGCTGACAATCGTCCACCCATGTTGGAAAAAGATATGTATGATTCTTGAAAAAGCATAATGGAGCTATATATGATGAATAGACAGCATGGAAGAATGATTCTTGAATCCGTTGAAAATGGTCCACTCATCTGGCCTTCAATTGAAGAAAATGGAGTGACAAGACCAAAGAAATATTCAGAGTTATCTTCTATGGAAGCAATTCAAGCTGATTATGATATCAAGGCAACAAATATCATTCTCCAAAGACTACCACCTAAGGTCTATGCATTGGTTAGCAATCATAAAGTCACCAAGGAACTTTGGGCAAGAATTTAACTTCTCATGCAAGGAACTTCATTGAACAAAACAGGACGAGAGTGATGTGTAAGTTTTTGATGAATTCGATAAGTCTTGCTTATAAGAAGGGGGGATGGAAACCTACCGTGATGATCTACTTGGAGATTTTCATTGCTACTCAATGACATGAACATCTACATTATGAAACTGGAACAATTTCAAGTGAACACCATGTTTTTGAACACTCTTCCTCCTGATTGGAGCAAATTTATGACAGATGTCAAACTGGTTCGGGATTTGCATACAACTAACGTTGATCAGCTTCATGCTTACTTGGGACAACATGAATTTCATGCAAATGAGGTTTGTTTAATGCATGAACGTAACTCAGATCTGCTTGCTTTGGTTGCAACCCATCAAATGACCCAGTCTTCTTATCAAACTCATCAAAACTCTTACCAAAACACTCAATTTCAACCACAAGTTCCACCATATCAGTCTCCACAGTATGGATTACCTTATTAGTCTCAACAATACTCAACTCATCAATCATCAACACCTCTTTCAATCACTTTACCATCCAATGATTATCAATCATCAGTTCACCACAACGTTTATCCTCCATCATCATCCATCCCTTAATTGGAATATGCTCCCACAGTTAACCAACAACCTGAATTTTCCTAACCAAACTCGGGTCTAAATGTTCTAGTGTTCCAGAAAGGTGATGATCCCTCTGCGCGCGCACACTCGCACAATACATGATGTCTTTCTTGACTGTTGTTGTCACTTCCTGCTACCCCACTACCAATAATCAGCTGAGGAATTTGCCAAACCCTTGGCAACAAGCTACCATTAATAATGGAAGAGTGATCGTACAAAAAATTCAGGGGAGCGTGAGTCAAACGTTTTAGTCTGGCGGGTGTGGGGTACTGACAAGGAATACACTCCGGAGCAAGTGGAAAGCAATTCTAAGAAACAAAGGATGTTATTTGTTACAAACTACAAAAGGGGAAGGGCACATGGTCCAAACATGCACAGCCTTAAGAGGAAAACATGATGATTCATGATTTAAGGATAAAGTGTTGTTGGTACAAGCTCAAGCAAGTGGTCAAATTCTACATGAGGAAGAACTTGCATTTTTGGCAGATCCATGAATTCCAGAAGGTCAAGCCATACAGACTGTCATTACTCACAATGCTGCTTATCAAGCTGATAATTTGGATGCATATGACTCTGATTGTGATGAACTCAACACTGTCAAAGTTGCTCTCATGGCGAATTTATCTCATTATGGTTCAGATGCTCTTGCTGAGGTACACAATCATGATAATATGAAGAATAATATGATTAATCAAGCTGTGCAGACGATGCCGTCTTCTAAACAATCAAATATTATGAACCACTCAGAGACTGAAATAACCAGTGATAGAAATATCATTCCTTATTCTCAGTATGTGATTGAATCACAACAGGCAGCTATTCAAAATTCTAACTCCTCTACATAACAAGATGCATTGATATTATCTGTGATTGAACAACTAAAAACCCAAGTAGTTAATTGTACCAAGATAAATCTAGACAATAAAAGTGTCAGTGATACTTTAACTGCTGAGCTTGAAAGATACAAGGAACAAGTTAAAGTTTTGAAAGAACGACAAAATGTTGATTTAAGGAGTAATGATAAAGTTTCTGATTCAAGTGCACAGTCTGTAGAGATTGATCGTCTTAAACAAACTCTTTCTGAACATTTAAAAGAAAGGGAATCTTTAATGCAAACAGTTACTCTCAAAAATGATTTTAAGAAAGAAGAATCTAGGAACATCGATAAAGAGATTGCGTTAGAAAAGAAGTCGGATCAAAAGCTTAATAATATTGTTTTTAAAAGATGATCATCTGTACAAATGTTCCATGTTGACGAAACCCAGAGTTTTTCTATGATCATACCACTAAACAAGCTCTAGGTTTTCAAAATCCTTTCTATCTGAAGAAAGCTCAGCAGTTGGAACCAAAGCTTTATGATGGTAATGTCATTAAGAATACGAGTGCTATTGTGATTCCTGACTCCGAAGAGACCCTAATGCTTGCTGAAGAGAGTCGTTCAAAAATGCTTTTAAAACAAAAAGATCCTATGATGTTAGAAAAGAAAGTTAATACTACACCAGTTGATTATGCTGTCCTTAATCAACTTTCTCAAGATTTTGAAACATGATTTGTTCCACAAACTGAATTATCTGTTGAACAAGCCTTTTGGTCTCAGAATTCTGTGAATTCTCCAGAACCCACTCTTTCTAGTAGACCCACCAAAGTTGAGGTTCCAAAAGAACTTCCTAAAGTCAGCATGGTTAATACGAGTTTGAAGAAACTTAAATACCATCTTGCTGGTTTTGACGTGGTTGTCAAAGAAAGAACCACACCCACAGCCATCACTGAGGGCTCGTGGGGGTTCGAACATATAAAAGCTTGTTTTAGGGATGAAATAATTCCATTTGTAAAAGCTTTGAAGGACTTATTTAATACATTCGATCAATATTTGATTGATGAACTTTCTGAAGTCCAAAATGTCTTCCATCAAATGGAACAGGCTGTGGAACAACATCGTTTAGAGTAAAAAACATTTGAAGTAAAAATGAATCAAGTTTTGAACGAAAATGAACGACTCTTGGAACAAGTTATTAGCAAAGATATCGTGAACACTATTGTGAATTCTTTTGTGGATATTGCTTCTGTGAATGTGCATGAATGTGAAAAGTGTCTCAAACTTGAGACTGAACTTTTTAACAAGAAGGATTTCATTGAAAAAGAGATTTACAATAAATTGTTCAAAAGTTTTACCACTCTTGAAAAACATTGCATTTCTTTAAAAGTTGATACTCAACATAATTAGGAAAATTTTTAAAGGGACAATTCTGTTTCAAATCAAAGTGCTCCAAGTTTTGATCAATTGTTTAAATTAAATGAATTGAAAGCTCAGTCCCAAGAGAAAGACAC
>BQNB010054262.1:0-37403 GCA_026074375.1 Tanacetum coccineum | reverse complement strand
ACACCATGCTTTGCCATTTCCTTTTACCTTTTTCATTATTTAAACCATCAATCTTCTTCATCACACTACAAGAAAATAGGGATAATGCAACACTCGTAAAGTGTTGTATTAGGCCTAAAAAATGTTGCATAAAGCCTAGTGCAACACTTTTTCAAGTGTTGCCTTAGGCTCTGTTGCCTTAGGTCTAAATCAACACTTTTGCCATAATGTGCAACACTTTTGTCAAAGTGTTGCTCAAGTTTACAAACGCAACACTTTTATATTGCAACACTTTTGATACTTATGGGCAACACTTCTTATTATACTACACGACCGATGACAACACTTTTACACATCAAGTGCAACACTTTCCATCATCTAATACAACACTTCTTTTTCAAATCACCATCTTTCTCATATTCTCTTCTTCTTTCACCCTAATGTCTTGCTTAAATCATCACCCAAACTTTTCGAGAAAACCAAAAATGTCGGTTCGTCAAGTATGGAAACGTAAGACACCTCTTCTAAAATCATCACCTACTTGTCATAATGACTCACCACCACCACCTCCAACTAACACTCCTTACTCTATCTCACCACCTATGAACTACCCACAAAGAGATCAAATTATTAATCAACTCTACACTATCTCCACACTCATCGATTCTCAAACTCCTACACCACCCTCTTCACCACACCTATTGGTTTCACCTCCTACTAATGCTCAAGTAGGGTGCCATGCTAGTTTTTGTCATTGTTGTAGGTACACCACCAACCACTTCCACTCATTAAGAAATGAAATTAATTTCATTCAATTCCTTGTCACCCGTCTCATACCTCAATCACGAGTCCATCACCACAATGATTCACCATCTTCATCATTTTCACTCTTCAATTAATCACTCCCACATGATTAATTTGCTCAAATAAATGTTCATTACCTTTTGGGTATCACATCTCATGAAGCCATGAATCATCTACTAGCTTATTTTTATTAGATGCTCTAATTATGTTATGTTAGGTTATGATTATCTTATATTGTATCATCATATATTGTCCTATATGATTATGTACGATCTTTCTAGAAATTTGAATGCACTTTATTTATGAGTTTCTAAAGTGTGGATTATACTCTTGAGATATATATCGTGATATGTTGGTTTTCACTTGTACTTCTAACTTTGTCTTCAATCGTCGATTTCTTTCTCTCTACTAAAATTTGACGATCAACCTTTTTGGATTCGACAAAAAGGGGGAGAAATGGATTTAAACTCATTAGTAATTTATAAACTTCTATTTTTATACTAAATGAGTTTATATTTTGTCATCATCAAAAAGATAGAGATTGTTAATACAAATAATGTCTAAAAACGTTATTTATATTTTTCGACCTCTCGATGTTTTGATAATAACAAAATGTAAAAACGTTTGCGACAAAATTAAACGTTTATAAATTGCTAATCGTAAAATTCTATTTCTAATATTAATCACTTAAGGTATGGATAAATAAATCATTAAACATGATTAGTGATCAAGAAAATATTTTTCTTAAACCTTACATTTCTATAAAAGTGTATTTATAAAAATATATACACAAAATATTTATTCATAAAAGAAATGTTTTATTAAAATAATAAATTTGAAATCAGATTTTCCCCCCAAAATGGAAGGTTCCAAAACAAATAACACCTCCCCCACTAAAAGACAAAAAGAGGAGCGTACTCTAGCAGGCAGCCCCTATAGGGCCTGGTACGCCCTAACATATTAGGGACCCCCCCCCCCCCTTCGCGTTAACCCGCCAGCAGAGAATAACCAGACTCATTTCGTCTCCTATAAATACTAGGGCCACCCAACCTGAAAAACACAACCTCTTGGCCATAATTTTATCAGCATCTCTACTATTCTCTTTCTCTTTCACTTTCTCAAACACATATCTAGATCACTAACATATCTTGATCTTGTTTCAAGTGATTAATTCCCTCTTCCTCCCTTCTTCTAATTAAGTGCAAGAGAAGAATAACAGTATTCATCTACAAAGATTTGTTATCAAGTGATCTCTTCCTCCCTCCTCAAGATTCACAAATCTTCATAATATTTTCTTTGTGTTGTTGTGTAAATTGGATTGTGTTGTAGATCCATAGTTAAATTGTTGTATTTTGTGTCTAATTGGAAATTGTGTGTCGGTCCAAGAGTATATATCTTGTGAGTGTGTAAAGACTTAGTGAAGTCTAGATTGGTTCTAGCAAAGATCAGGACTCGACATCTAGCTTGAGTGGTCAGAAAAGAAAGTAGCGACGGTAAACGTTTTTCCCACCCCCTCCGCCTAAAGGGAGCTTGTTGACAATAGTGAAAATCTTAAGTGGAGTACTCGGGGAGTGGAGTAGGACGAAGAGGTGCTTCGTAGTTGAACCACTATAAATCTTGGTGTCTTGGTTTGATCGTTTCTTTCCTTATCTCTTTATATTGTTATTTTTTATTTAGTTCATTACATAAGGGAGGTAGTTATGAGGTGGGAGGTTGTGATGTAGATTTGTTGATGGCAGGAGGGTGGTGAGTATGTAAGGAGGGATAGCGAGGCGGCGGGTTACATTGCGGGGAGACGGCGAGGAGGGGGCGCAGGGGAGAGGTGGGATAGGTATTGGTATATACATAGTCAAGGTGGTTTGGTCACGGGATTATATAGAACACAGGTTACTCTGGGGGAGGTACATTTATATATGTGATTATTACAGGATAGGGAGAGAAACTCATGCTGTTGACAAACTTCCCTAATACCGCCCTTCACTATAGAGTGGTACTTAATCACTCTACACATGGCATGTCACTATAGTGTCATTATTTAAGTTTTTTTAAAAATTAGTGCTACAAAGTTGTTTTGCATGCTTCTTTGTACACGTTTTTAACCTTTTTTTAATCTTTTCCCGCGATTAAACATAATTATTTATATTTTGAAACACGTTGAATCGTCAAATTTTAAAAAGTTAACACTATTTATACATTAGATGTATAGAAAATATATGATACCGTAATAAATAACTTAATTGAGTAAAGTTTTTATTAAAATCTATGATACGAAGATGTATGCATGCTTCTTCGTACATATTTGTCACGACAAATAGAATACCCTTTTTAAATAAGTTATTGCCATCCAATTCGTAAAAACACTTGTAAATGCTTTTTACTATGCGTGAGACGTATGCAGATCGTAATCCCAAGGTGATTGTACACTTTTTCGTAAGACGTTTGTGTTACACAATCACGGTTTTTAATTGGACGACTTAATCGGTTTATAGGTGAGACTTTAAATCGAGGCATAGATGGGATAAAACATGCTTACTAGAATATTATTGTAATAAAGTAAGTCCCATATGGTTCTAGTAATTGCACCGGTGGCAATTATTGATCGTCAATTACCTTTTGAGTACACCATCACTAGCAGATCAACTGATGTGGTGGTGGTACGTCAAGTAGGATCCTAGTCTTTAGAAAATTAATTATTTATTTGATTAAACATGTGTTAGCCTTAAAATATGTCGGCTAATACAGAATTACATTAGTATACATTAGCCGAACACGCAGGGACTAGAAATGTCAAGTGTAGTAAGTAGATCGTGTCCCGGGCTATATATATCCCCTCCATACTTCCATGGAGGGGTAGAGGATAATCATTGTACGTCTCATAAGTGTGTGTTGTTTCTCTCTCTAGAAAACACACACATCTTACCTTTCTCTCTCTACATTTCTAATAATATAGCTTACTTTCATTTCTATCCTCCCCGACCTCTGGATCGTTAGTTTTAGGCTTGAATCTTTATGGGTAACAAGTGGTACCAGGCCTAAGGGGAATTCGTGTTTGTGGTTTGATTTATTTCATGTTGTTCGTGGTTTTCATGCTTATTTCGAGCTTATTATTAAGCTTATAAGCATTCGGCTTATGTTGTTGTTAAGCAATTGGTGTGACAAGCCTTGTACTTTCTTGTTTATCTTGTTCATAGCTTTTTTGGTACTTCATTTTGTGGCTTATTTGCTACAATAAGCTCACGGTTTTAGCTTATTTTGTTCTTGGATTCATTGGTTTAGCTACGGGTTGTTGTTCTCCTTATGTTCATATGGCTTAGGTTATAGTTTGTATCCTATACCAACTTATTGCGTAGCTTATTCCTTTAAATCGTGGCTTATTTTGTGTTACAAAGCTTCTTTTTCAACTCAAAGTTCTTGGTAGCGGTTTGTTGTCATTAGGCTCTTGGAGTAAGGTTAAAACTGGTTTTTGTACTTTATTTTTTGTTTGGTAGCCGAAAGTAGTACAAGAAAACAAAAAGGAGTACAGGTAGCGGTTTGGCAGTGGTCCTCACCTCAAAAGTGACTTGTCAGCGGTCTATATCCTATCATAGCGGTTTGGTAGATTTGGTAGAGGCTTGGCAGGTTTTGGTAGCGGTTTGATAATTATTTATCATAGCGGTTTGAACCAAACCTCTACATAGCGGTTTGACAGGTACATGTGAAGATTAAATTTCTTGGCCAATTAGAAATGTCACTCTGCCTAAATTTGTACTTGGTAGCGGTTTGCTATAAAATTAGTAGCGGTTTACTCTTTTGTTCAAGCCAACAGTTTGTCCAAGTCAAGGCAGTGGTTTAGCCAGGTTAAAATTGATAGCGGTTTGCTATCTCTTAGCGGTTTTGTATCTCGTAGCGGTTTGCTATCCCGTAGCGGTTTGGTATCTCGTAGCGGTTTTCTATCTCGTAGCGGTTTGGTATTTTAGAGGCAGCGGTTTGGTAAAGTCAAATAGCAGCGGTTTAGTGCTTTAAATTGGCAGCGGTTTACTAAAAACACTGCCAGCGGTTTGCCTCTTTTTGCCAGCGGTTTGCCAACATTCTTGCCAGCGGTTTGTTACATTTTGACAGCAGTTTACTAAAAACACTGCCAGCGGTCGATCCGCGCATCAGGTGGGCATGTGACCGAATTTGGGCATATGACCAAATTTCGGAATCTAATAGTCAAAACAAAAACACCAAAGCAAACACAACACTTATTCCTAAAACGATCATTAAAGATTCACTTAAACGTCAAAACGGCTATAGATTTGGACCTTAATGTCAAGTGATCACGAAGTTTATCTAGTATCCCTTATTTGAGATTGAAGTGGATTTCCAAAGGCGTCTACTTATGAAGGATTACATTGTAGTACTTACGGGTTATAGCTATCACTTAAAGGAGTTACGTTGTAGTGCTTAGTGTCACACGCAGATGCAGATGTAGATGTTCAAGAGGTGTTGTACTTTTCATATACTTTGTGATTGGGTATAGGGTACTTAGAGGCTTTCTTCTGCATCGTTCTTCAATCAACAACAGTGCAAGCTTAAGTAACAAAATTAGGGAATTTTACTTCATTTTCAAGTTTGGTATATCGGGTAAATTTCACCAAGTGGTCACAATAATAGCAAACAGAATACGAGGTTGGTAAGTTAGCTAGAGAGTAAAAGGTTGAGATATGATCAGGAACTCTCAAGGGATATTTGAAGCTACTGAACGTCAATGATACTTCACAGTCTCAACAAAATCTTTCAAAGTTCTTCAATGTCTTTCATAACTTTTCAATATTGTTGCTTATGACAAGAACTTCTTGTGTATATGGTCGTACACGTCAATGATGCTTCTGAGAGTTCGAAACCATCATGGGGGAATATGTGTACTTTGATACTTTGATGTAATCAGGTCAACTTCTAGGGGGAAGTAGTATATACTACTTCACTTAGTATGGTGTGTGAAGTATTCTGCAAGCGTGAGAAGATTTGTTGCTGAACTCTTGCATGTTCCCCCAAACAGATATTCACCAAGACTAAATGTCATGATACAGTATAGAAGCAGTATTAGTTAATGTAAGATGTACACATGTGAAGGATGACTCTTTAAATGTCAATTGCTCACACTCAGGACTTAGTTGACTTTGGTGTAGCAACTCACATCAACACTATTCTGGAGGAAGAAAAATGCATTTCTGGATCTTAATTGATTTTGGTGCTACGGTCTCAACTTCGGGAAAAGGATAAAGTGTGTACTTCAAGTATTGGATGATTCTTCTGCAAAATTCCCTTGTGCACTGTAAATGTCATGTTAGAAGATCATTCGAGCTACATCAACGTTTCATAATCAGATCAAGATACGGATGTTGGTTTGGGGGGAAGATGATTCAGAAACTTCGCCAAAAAGAAGTCTATGAAGAAAGCTTTTCAAGACATGCTGCATGAATTGAGGGGAAGTTAATCCAATTGTTAATTCTAAAATAAATATTCAATTATTTTAAATGCTATTCCAGTAATTGTAATTTATGAATTGATAGCAGATTTTGTACCAAATTTTAATTCTATTTATATATGTTAGCTACTAAAAGAGCCAAACATAATTTTAGACTCTAACTTATCTATAGCACTGCCGTTCTTGCTTCCATATAAGTAAGAAACCATATAGGAAAAGCTTCCAAAAAGAAGGGATTTTAAATCAAACAATGATGATCAATTTTGATCAATGCGTATCTTGTTTATCGGGCAAGATGACAAGGAAATCATTTCCATATCGTCCCGAAAGGGCGACTGATCTTCTTGGAATAATACATACTGATGTGTGTGGTCCACTTAGACATGTGTCAAAACAAGGTGCTAGCTACTTCATTACATTCACCAATGATTATAGTCGTTATAGTTATGTTTATCTTGTTAAACATAGACATGAGGTTTTTGAAACATTCAAGGTGTTTAAAAATGAAGTGGAAAATCAACTCGGGAAGACAATCAAGGCTCTTCGATCAGATCAAAGTGGCGAATACATAAGCCAAGAGTTTAAAGATTATCTTAAAGCATGTGGAATTGTCCAACAACTTACCATCGCTATCATATACACTTGTGTATATCTCTTGAATTCACATAAGTCGACAATCTAAGTTTTAATTTTAAAACAGTAAAAACTATTCAACCCCCCTTCTAGTTTCCACAAAAGTAAAAAATAATTAGTATAATTACAGTAGATTTAGTAGTTTTTTTAACAAACAAACTTTATAAAAAGGTTAAGAACAATACACATCACTCCTCGCAAACGAGGTAAGTTCAACTAAAAAAGATACATCCCAACTAAAAGAAAAAGTGGAAGAAGACGCAAAACGAGCAACGCAATGAGCTACTTGGTTGTTATCTCAACTGGTCCACGAGAAAGTCAAGTTCATGATCTTCGACCACAAACAAATATCATCAACAAGAGCATCAATGCTCCATGGTGGGACAGTATCCGTAGATGAAAGGGAAATGGCTACCTGAAAGTCGGAGTCAACAATTGCATGGTACCAACCGCGATATGATGCAAGATGTCACGTCGAGTGTATTGCAAAGACTTCGGCATGAAGTGGAGAGAAAGCATGACAAGGGGTATGGTATACGTGTAAGATGGAACCGGAAGAATCGCATCTCACGATAGCAATAGCAATTGTATTTTCTTTAATGGCATCATCACAGTTTATCTTCACCAAAGGGCTATTAGGGGGTCCATCCTGAAGAAGACTGTGAGGTTGGCCTATTACAAACAACTTGTTTAGTGGCCACAAAGCTATCGAACTCGAGAAGTTGAGCATTAACTGAGGCCAAGGTGCGATGAGGAGAAATATCGACCATTTTTTTTTTTTTTGTTTGTAAACAAAGGAATTACGAGCTTTCTAAATTGACCAACAAATAGTCGCCAGAGTAGAAAATATACGAGATACTTCTTTATATGAATGAGCATGATCCAGAAGGCTCTGTATGCGAAGATAAATGTTGGTATCTGAGGGCATAGGCCGCAAGGAAGAACCGAACCAGATTGGGCGAGTCCAAACACACTCAAAAAGTAAATGCTCGATCGTTTCGACACAAAATTGGCATATCAGGCGTGTAGGACTAGGTGAGCAATTCCTCATGAAAAGATTATCCATTGTGGCAACAGAATTAGAAATAGCTTTTCATAAAAAGAGTTACTTTTGGTTGCGCAAGAATATTTCATAATTGTCTTCAAAGCTTTGAAGATTGATTAAAGCTCGATTGTGTCTTTGAATATCCGTTTTCTTCCATAAAAGAGCTTGTTTGTAGCCTGATTTAAGTGTGTATTGGCCCATAGATTGAAGTTTGATTGTTCTAATTATCATCTAATAACTAATCAATTCGATTTCTAAGATGATCAAATTTGATATCCGACATTGTATCAATTGTCAGCTCCTTATAAGATTGACGCCTTATAACTTTAATAAACAATTACTTAAATATCTTATTTGACATCTGTAAAAGATCAGAGATTATTCTGTAATGTATACTATGTGCTAAGATATTATTTATAATTATTTTTGTGTTTTAAAAATATATGACACTCACTACTTTTTAAGTGTATACTACCACTACATCATTTTCTTTAAAAGTGATAGACAAATATTTCTTTATGTCGGCACTTGTACGTACACTTGCATAAAAATCTAGTACAATTTTACACTTAATTAGACATTGCATGATGCATTAGTTGATTTAACCACTATTATTAATTAGTTAGACTAAGTGTTATGCTGATCACACATGCGATCATTACTTCAGCGTCAACTTAGCTTTCTCTCTCTTAGATCACACACAGACCAAACACCCGTAATGATGACCGCAGACGACCGAACATTTTTTTTAAACTAAAATTATATTTTAATAATTAAAAAACATTACAATAACAATAAAAATAAATTAAAAACATTACAATAAAAAATAAAACTTCAACTAATAGGATTGGTATTTGCTGGAACGTTTTGTTGATGTCGGGATTTAGGTGTTTTCTTTTTTGGGAGTTTTGAAAACATTGTTTTGGTTAGTATACAAGTTGATGGTTGTACAAAAAAATGTGTGAAAAATGAGAAGAAAATATGAGGTTTTATAGTTAATAAAGTGGGCTAATTTTTTTTATATATAGAAACACAGTTTTATGTAGCAACCGCTACTTTTTTTTGTTTTGTAGTGTTTCATTTGCTCGGTTTAAGAAGGGACCAAAAGAATTGGAAGGTTGGAGGGGACGTGTGTGTCTTTTGGGTTTGTCATGGTGAGGGACGCGTCTCCCAATGGCCTCATAGGACGACCGACCGAATGGTAACCATGCATAACGTTCAGCCTTAGGAACTATATATGATATGCCCATTAAGTGATTCACTCATTTCTAGTGTTTGTAGATGGAAAAACCACAAGCACGTCTGGTACAAGGTGTAGTACAAGGTTAACGGTTCTCTTAACAATATAATAAATCGTTTAACAATTAGGACGAAACCAAAATCAAAAAATAACCTGATGCATTTGAGAAAAATCAGATAAGCCTATAAACAAATTTTTCGGAGACTATATGCATGTTTCAAAAGTTTTAGATTTCTTATAAGAATTAACATTACGTCATAAAAATTAAAAGGCGTCTTAGAACACTCCCTGGTTCCGTCACTTAAAACAATTGAAAACCTTTTAAAAAATATATTGCGAGCATTTAAATACGACCTCTTATGTATATTTTTTTCATTCAAATTATATTGCAATTCTAATCAACAAGCACAAGCTAGGATGAACTTTCAACTCTCTCAAACCATTAAAATACGTTCCTATATATGAATTGTTGGAATATGTCCACGTATAATTAATATATGTCCGGAAACGTTTCAAGCCTACGGGGACGCACACGTTTATATGTAGAATAACGAGAATATATATTAAAGTAATATATTAATTAATGTTTAACAAACGATCGTTAAATGTTAACGAGAATTAATCATTTAAAAGTTAAAGGGACTAGATATGATAAACCGAATGCTTGCCTTGCAAGCTAAGGCACCAAATGCTTGCCTTGCAAGCTAAGGCACCAAGGACTATATAAGGAGGCTTGAAGTTTTTTTTGTAAAAACACAACTTGAAAACCAAAAGAAACCTAAAATCGTCCTTGTGCTCTTTCCTTGCTCGACCGAGTCTTCAAACCCTCTTAGGGGTTTCGGTTTTTCTTCCCTTGTTGTGCGATCAAACGAACACCCTTAAGGGTTTCGTTTTGAGGTCGACAATCACCACAAGGTGGTTTTGTTTCGCGTGTTGATTGATTCAAAAGACGAAGGCTTATCGTTTGGTTATTCACTACTAGTACTAGCATACCTCGTTATTTGCTAAGAACGTATAGTGTGTGTAAACGTAGAGGGATTATACTTTGATCCTCGTGGTTACGCGTGGTATTATACATACGCGTATATTCAAGACGGTGTTAACGGTTACCTATTAAAGCGGTGTATCGTTTCGTGCAAAAGGTATACACTTCAATCTTGTTAATTATAAGTTCTATACGTGTTATCTTTCCGCTGCGTACTCGTGATATAATGGTTATTAGTTCTAAAAACCCAACAGTGGCATCACGAGCCATCGTATATGAATTTGTAATTACAAGAATAAAATTGGACAAACAAATTAGGGTTCTTGATTAATTTTTTAAGCCCTTTTGGGCGTTTTATGCATCAAGATTCGATCTTTATGCATCAAGATTCAATTTTTAATTGGTTATAAAATTAATTAGACGATTTCTATGTTGTATGCAATTTTATTGATAAAACTGGATATGTTTAATTGTAAATTGATTGGTTTTATGGTTTAAATTAATTGTTAATTTGGCATCCATGATAAATACATGCAATTTATCATGGAACGATATATGATATTGATCTTGTTAATTGTTAAAATTATTATACAAATATGATGATCAAGACCTAAAACATAGAACACTAAATTTATGTGGTTTCGATCCAAGACTTTAAAAGCTAGGGAAGACCTTGGCATGTCTTAATGGAAAAGCTAATTTATGTGCTATATGGTATGTATTTGTATAAGGCTTACGTAATCGATTATATCGATGGATGTGGCCGGAGTTTATAGGACGAAGGAGCCTTATATGGATACATACATGTTTTAATTATTAGATAATTGGGATCATTATGAATATTTGCATGTCTTAATTGTTAAGGATTATTATTTGAATAATTGTTATGTGAATTAGTTTTATGTTTATATTGTTTTTTTTATTTTTAGTATCGGACTTGTGAGAAAATAAAAGGGTTTTTCGAAAAATAAATATAAACATGACTAATTATTATGAAATCAGATTTATTATGGACTATTTATAGTTCATAATGTGTTTTCCAAATTAAAGTTTTATTTCTATCAATGACGTAATTTGCATAAGTAGTATTTGGTTGCAAGGATAAGGTTCAGGGAGATTCATCAAGACTTCGGTCTTGAAGATACCATTACCCTATAATACCGAACTACGTTGTAGTTTCCTTACCTTGCATACTATTTAGGAAGTCGCAAATGGTCTAGGGTTTGAATAGTTTTTGACCATTCTTTAATCTTTTCCCGCGATAAAATATAAAATATTTAAATTTTGAAAACACGTTGAATCGTCAATTTTAAAAAGGTAACACTATTTGTACATTAGATGTATAGAAAATATGTGATAACCGTAATAAATAACTTAATTGAGTAAAGTTTTTTATTAAAATTTAAGATACGAAGATGTATGCATGCTTCTTCGTACATATTTGTCACGACAAATATAATACCCTTTTTTAAATAAGTTATTGCCATCCAATTCGTAAAAACACTTGTAGATGCCTTTTACTATGCGTGAGACGTATGTAGATCGTAATCCTAAGGTGATTGTACACTTTTTCGTGAGACGTTAGTGTTACACAATCATAGTTTTTGATTGGACGACTTAATGGGTTTATTGGTGAGACTTTAGATCGAGGCATAGATGGGATAAAACATGCTTACTAGAAGTTATTGTAATAAAGTAAGTCCTATAATGTTCTAGGAATTGCACCGATGGCAATTATTGATCGTCAATTACCTTTTGAGTGCACCATCACTAGCAGATCAACTGATGTGGTGATGGTACGTCAAGTAGGATCCTAGTCTTAAGAAAATTAATTGTTTATTAAACATTGGTAGTTAATTTTCTTCAAGAAGTTTTATCGAAAATACTAATTCTTGAACTTTAACTATGTTTTGTAGATGGCACTACCTATTCAAAACATAAACCATTCGGCTTTCAAGTCGATGTTTGAAAGAGAAAAACTTTTTGGAAATAATTTCAATGATTGGCTTCGTCAACTTAAGTTAGTCTTGAGAGTTAAAAAGAAAATGTATGTCATTGAACAACCATTACCCGTGCGCGGAACCTGGCTTCTAAATATTGAAGCAAATGTGTTGTTTAGAAAATGAATGCAATTTATGATGCATATAATGAGGTTGCTTGTCTTATACTCGGTAGTATGACTCCTGAGCTTCATAGACAGTTTGAAAACTCCTCACCATATGACATGATAAAAGAGCTTAAAGCTATGTTTGAAAAACAAGCTGGAGTGGAAAGGTTTGACCTAATCCAAACTTTCCATGCTTGCAAACAAGAGGAGGGTAAACCAGTTGCTGCATATGTCATCCAGATGAAAGGATATGTAGATCAATTGGAACGTCTTGGTTATGTGCTACCACAGGATCTTATAGTAGGTCTTATCTTAAATGGCCTTACTAAAGATTTTTCTGGTTTTGTAAGAAATTACAATATGCATAACATGGGGAAGACAGTGGGTGAACTACATGCTATGCTCATTGAGTATGAAAAGGGTTTACCTAAAAAGGCTGAAACACCACAAGTAATAATGATTAAAGGTGGTAAAATCCAGAAGGCCAATAAGAAATCGCTTAAAGCTAAAGGTAAGGGTAAAGCTAATGGCAAGGGAAAGGATAAACAAGTTTATATCCCTACGCCTAAAAACCCTAAACCTTCTACTCAGAGGGCACGCCAGCTAAGGATGACGCCTGCCACCACTGCAAGGAGGTGGGTCATTGGAAAAGGAATTGTCCTATGTATCTTGCTGAGTTATTGAAGAAAAAGAAGCAAGTTGGTTCTGCCAGTTCTTCAGGTATCTTCACAATAGAATTATTTGCTTTCCCTAATAAATCCTGGGTGTATGACACTGGTTGTGGTACTAATATTTGTATTACAAAACAGGGGTTTAGAGAAGCAAGGAAGCTGAAATAAGGAGCTCTCTATTTGTACGTGGGCAATGGTGTTCGTGCGCAAATAGAAGCTATTGGAAGTTATGACTTAGTTTTGCCTAATGGCCTTGTGATTTGTTTAGACAATTGTCATTATGCACCTTCTATACTTAGAGGTGTTGTTTCAGTTCACCATTTGGTAGAAAATGGATTTGTCTAGCGTTTTACGGATTTTAGAATTTCAGTTTCTAAGAATAATGTTCATTATTTTAATGCTATTCCTAGTAATGGTATTTATGAAATTGATATGCATAATCTTGTACCAAATGTTAATTCTATTTATAATGTTAGCACTAAAAGAGCCAAACATAATTTGAACTCTACTTATTTATGGCACTGTCGTCTTACTCATATAAGTAAGAAACGTATTAAAAAGCTGCAACAGGAAGGGATTTTAAAATCAACAGATGATGAGTCATTTGATCAATGCGTATCTTGTTTATTGTGACAACCATGACTTGAGCAGGTTAGTCAAACTATTAGTGTTGACTTATGTATCTGTTGCAATGAATGGGTTATGTGTTATATGTGTTTATACGTGTTTATGTGTGTTGTGTGGGATATGGTCATATTGATAATCAATCCATTGAGACATGATCGTCTCATAGGAATTTTGGAATTGTGTTGGATTTTGTGGAGTTTCATTCGTTCACATTATTGGTGACAAGGAAATATGTTCGGTGATTGAAGTGTTTCCGCGTTAAATTGTGTAGTAATTAGTACTAAAACGTATTTATTGTGTTTGTAATATTAGGATGAATTATGTTCAAAGTAAGTAATAGATATGAAAGAAATGAAATTTCTATTTTTGGAATGTTAGGTTTAATAAAAATGAAAAGTTATTTATTTTAAAAGTCTAGTAAATTGCGTTTACGCAAAAATGTATACTCAAATAAGCTTAGGTTTTTATAAAAACTTAAGGTAATGCAAATAATTAAGTAATTATTAGATTATATATATATATATATATATATATATATATATTAAAAATATATAAAGGGGAAATCGGAATAGCCAAAAAAGAAAGGAAGAAAAAAAAAGAGGAAAATAAACTCTTACGCTAATTAAAAAAATGATAAAAGATATCTATCAAAAACCTTTTTGTAAACCTTATAAATAACCAAAAAACCCTCTTCTCCCCCTTGTTTTTAATTGTCCCATCTCAATTTTATCAAAGAAGGAAGAAGATTTTTTTTTCAAGTTTGGTGATTTTTTGTGTACAATGATTCGAAGAATTTAAAGGTATAAATTAATAATCTTTGAGTTACATTATCATTAAAAGACATGTAATAATTATTATATGTTGGATAATTAGGGTTTCAAAACACCTGTAATTAATGAAGTATAATAAACACGATAGAAAAATGATATAGGGTTAAATTATAGAAGATCAAAGGGAAGGGGAGTGAGCGCGTGAGGCGGCGTAGACGAGGGGGTTTGGGCAGTGGAGAGCGTCGTATATATCCTGAAATCGAAGCTAGGGTTGAGACACTATTAACGGGATTTTTAGGATAGCGAGCACGGTTGGGGGACAGGGTTTTACATAATTTCAGATCATGAGGCTAATCAGTATCGATATTCAGGCAGAATTAGGGCGGTGTTGTTCGGCCATTATCTCAATGATGGTAATAGCTTTTGTCAAGTTTCCGGTGTCTATAACTTACCTCAGAGAGTCTAGTTTTCAGAACATCCTACTTCGAAGGTTTTTGAGGTCGGGAAGTCATTCAAACGTTGGTTGTAAGAAAAGTTGTCAAAGCAGTAAATACAGGTCAGATTTAGTTCAGATTACGAGGTATAAAACCCTTACTTAAAACTCGAATTTAGCTTAGCCCTTCTACAGAAGTTTATTTCTATGTGTCTATTAGAAATAACCGAAAGGAGAGCTTCTGATTTGGAGTCTAAGTATGATTTTTAAGTCCAAACCTTTTAGTGTGCAATCAGATCCGAATTAGGACTGTTTTGAAGTTTGATTTTCTTAGGAGTACTTGTGCATGTAAATGGCTCTTGGGAATCATGAGGTAGTTAATATACTCATAAATGAACATAGGTGATTTTTGGTATGAATTATGGAGGTCAGTAAGTAGAGGTTTTGAGTACGTTAAGTCACGTTAAAATTCTGCAGTTTTGAACAAATTGTGACTAACTAGTGAAACTTGTTAATGAAGTGGTTTAAGTTGGGTATGGTGTCGGGGTGACCCATGGGGTTAATAAAACACCTTATACATCCATCATATGATTGTTACATGTGCATTAAGCTTTTGGCTTAGTAGCGTGTAACACGAGTTATTTTGTTGTTTAGATTTGTGCTAGTTGTTTGTGAAGCTTTTTGTTGGAATCTTTTGGAAAGCTAAGCAAAGATAAGTTTCATAGCCCCTTTTTCTCATATTATTTTGGGGTGAGAATGATGCTTGTTGTCATGTTAAAATGTTTTTAAGCTTACTGTGGTTATGTGTATTAGATCGTGGGCACGTTCCATCCCGTTGTGTTGCGATATGATATGTTTGGTATTGTGGATCCCAATATGCAAAACGAGGTGTGACGGTGGTAAGACTGCGTGAGCTAATATGAGGCCATGTAGCGCACATATGTAGTTGATATGATTGTGGATCGCACATTCTGTCCCGTTGTTGTTAATTGTTGTCATGAATTGTTTTGGTAATTGCAGCAACTAATTGAAAGTTTATTTTGGATATTGTTGTATGTCGTAAACCTATGATTCTCGCTCAACTTTATGTTGACGTTTTAAGCATCATTTTCAGGTGAGCTTGTATAGTGCTAAGATAGAGCAAAGTGGCTAGAAGAGACCGTGAATGCTTGGACGTTTCTTTATGATTTCCTAGTTGGCAAGTAAAGGGGACGTTTGCAATGAATTGTTTGGTTATGTTTTGCCATGTCATTTTATTGATGAGACTTCTTTTCATTAATAAAGGGACACGTTAGGTTTTGGGTATCGTTATGACACTTTGTGTCTTTTCTTTTCTTTAGTTTTCATTTTAGTATTCTTTATATCGGACACATGTGTTGTGATGAATATCCATTCTTGTTTACGCTAGCGTTTCCCACCTTGGCCGGGGTGTGACAGGCTTAATAGAGATTGAGAGGCTTTTCAAAATTTTGGTCAGATCGTAATACGTTTTATCATGGGTGACTACATATGGTTAGGAACACTTTATGCTTTTTCAGAAACAGAAGAGATTTCTTGTGCCACCAGTGGGCGGCGTTGAGGCCAAATCTATTGACCACTCTCTTATCATATCAAGCAACTGACTGATTATTGTGGAACATCAGCATCATATATGTCCCTTTTGGAGATGTAGTTTGCTAATGGTTCGCATACTCTCTTTCTGAGTCGCCTACACGACAAGAAGTGTCTTCCTACTCGCCAAGTGCACTTTAACATGAGGCTTCATCTTATCCATGAGATTTCAAAAGATGATTTTCCGCGTTATCTGTCACTTTTTTCCATATTTGACGCCAAAGGTTAATGCCTTTTTACTTAATACTTCTTTGTTAGGGATTTCAGTTTTTAGTGATGTGACGATCCATTATCGATCTTATAGAGCCATTAGTTATAGTTTGTTTAATATATGTAATGTCTAATTAATCTAACCGGGCGACCTTAATAGAAAGCCGACCAGGCCTCCACTATGTAGTATATTAAACCCTTTACATACATGGAGAGGGTGTTGGTTGAATGCACTTTGCTCACAATTCTTGTGTGTCGTTTTGAGTGTGTTTCCTACATGACTTTCTCTCTAGCTTTCTCTCTCTAAGTTTCTAAGTGTGTGTGAAATTAATATCCTTCAATTGGTATCAGAGCCATGGTTTCACCTTGGGATCTTTAGTGTTTTGTTGTGGTTTTGTTTTGAGCTTATTGGTTCGGATTATTCCGTGTTTTTTTTATCAAACTCTAAATACTTTCTTGGTTAAAAACTGTTTAGAATCCATAAGACTTATGAGTTCGTGGGCCTTGATCAATGATAACAGTTTTTTTTCATATCCTTCATACGTTTTTTCGTTTTACATCATAAATTATTTCCATTTTTTTTGTTTGTGCCTTACTGTTTACACATAAAGTTTCAAATATTTCCTTACATCTAGTTTGTAGCTTAAACTTGGCTTATTTTTCGTAGCTTATTTTTTGGTTTTAGCTTATTTCGTTCAAAAAGCAATAATCTTTATCCTCTTAAACCGTTTTCGTCGCTTATTGGTTTACATAGCTTATTTAAGGATTAAAAAGTCACGGCTCTTGTTTTCTTGTTTCTTCAAGTTGTGTGTAGCTTCTTTGTAGCTTATATTTCTGTGCTTATAATCTTTGTGGTTATTTACATTTGTGGTCACGGTTTGACACAAACTCCGCTGAAGAGAAGAGAAGAAAAAGACGCGTTCAAGGTGTTTGATATTTTGTTAACCGAACTATTGCAAGATTTTGGGAACCGAACAACTTGGTGTCATAGTTTAGACCCGAACAAATTGGCTTCAAGTAGGAATACGAACACTGGTTCCAGGAGGAACCGAACACGGCTTCAAGTGTAGGACACCGAACAACTTGGTTCCTAGTAGGAACCGAACAAACTTGGTTCTAAGTTGGAACCCCGATACAACTTGTTTTTTAGTGTGAAACTCGAACCAATTGTGAACCGACAATACTAAGCCGGTTGTAAGAACGAACAACTAAAGATAGTGTGAACTCGAATCCAACTTCGGTTTTTCGGTTTCGAGTGCGGTCAATTAGGGGGTCTTCTAAATAGAGCCGTTTCGATCCGCGGTCTTGCAACGATCATCGTGGTATATTTGGTTTTCACCGACGATAACCGTATAATCCCTCGAGCTCAAATTTATAAACGGTTTTATTTCTACAAATTCAAAACGAGAACAAAGGATAATTTGGAAGGAAGTTGGTTCATTAATTAACTAGAATTGAACTTTTACACATGCAGTCCCTGAGTTCCTACTATAATTACACCGTTATTCCTTTGTTGCTTACTAGCCCTTCTAAGTTGAAACTCCTTTGCACCCTTAGTCCTTATTAGTTATAATTCAACCGTTTGTCCTCAAAAGTTAACAGTATTGTCCGTTAGTCCCCGCTCACTTTAGATATTAAACAACGTTAGCATTTCTTCTTGGATTTCGGTTGATCTGTTTGTCCTTATTAGAGTTTTAATCAACCATTACTCATTTTAAATTGAAAGTCGGTGGCACCGTTCATGCGTTTTTCGTAATTATTCGTCAATAACAAGCTCAAGTTCTTCAACAACAACAACGATTTCACAACGATTAATCATTGCTTTGTCACTCGGTTCTCTTGATTTTGTAAAATCCCGCAAAGATTTAATTCTTTTCTCGGTTTAAATTATAGATTTGTAAATTCCCTTCGAATGTTGTAATTAATTTCAACCACAATCAACGCAATCACCTATGTCTACAAACGTCCAGTAAATTTGATTTCACACATCAATTACTTCAAAATGTTTAACATGAATGAGAGAGTTTACAATCCGCAATCACAAATTTAAAGTGTTCCTTATCATGTTTCAATGTTTTATCCACAAGCTTCTTAAGTGATTTATTCTCAACCATCAATGGTTCATTCGCACACTCATATCGAAGTGTATTATCCTCATCATTTCAAGTGATTTCATCACAATCATCTCAAGTGATGTCCTCAACAAACATCTCAAGCCACCTGCTATTTGCTGTTACGATTCATCAGCAGTCCCTATTACAAGGTGATTCAAAGCCTTGTTGCGCCATACTTTCGTCTCAAGTGTAGGATGGAATCTTAGCAATGTTTACTTGTCCTAATTTTCACACTAAAATGCTTAAATTATGCTCAAATTAAAAAAATTTCAAGCATACTTTTATGAAATTGCTTGGTACATAACCCGCACACAATAACCCTTGTTAAATATTATGATGATTTAATCTTATCCGTTTCTAAATGTTTACCCAAATCAAAAAATATGAGTGTGCCGGTGATGTAGTTTGACTTTATAACTTGGTTGGTATATCTATTCGAGACCGCAGTGATAAGTACTATGGATTTAGATAGAGTAACTTGTTTTTTAAAAAAAAAAAAATTGGTAAACTTTTAAAGGTTACACTCAAATCGCCGCTTTACAATTAGCTTAGAGTAACAAACTACACTGGTTAGTTAACCCTAATTTAAACCCTTTATTTACTCTCACTTTAAGAGTAAGATACCCCTAGAACAACCCGTATAGCCAATCCTTTAGGAACTACACTAATTATTTATTTCGTTACACCTTTACACCTTAGCCTACCCTGTTTAGATTAAGTTTATTTTACAGTTGCTAGTTATTTAGTGTAAAGTTGTATATTCTCGGAGTTCTTTTGTCAATTTTGGTTAAGGTTGAAGAATTTGCACATCGCAAATAGGAATGTATATTATAGTCAAAACTCGTGTATTTTTACTACCATGCAATTAATGGTACGTCCGAAGAATGAAGGAATTATCGAAGGAATGTTAATATAGAATTATTAAATGATCGTGACAGGATGGTGAAACTACTTCCCAGTTTCGTAGATAGTGTTAGCAAATAATCAAAAAAAAATTAGAAAAATAGCAACAAAAAAGAGAAGAAAAAGTTTGAAGATAATCGTTTCGCAACTACCGAAGGAATTACACGAAGGATCGATTATTCGTTGATACAAATCGACGATGTAGAGTATTGTATAAAGTGGAAGATATCGCCACTTTCCTTGTAAAGTATGTAAAGTATGGGATGATTGGGAAGTTGACCGTTACGGGAACGCCAACTTAGGTTGTTGTTTTTGATCTATGATCAAGACGTTGTAAATAGTTGTGTCTTTATCATGGTAACGGTTGGGAAAAAGTGTCTAGCAACTTGTATTTTAGACTTAATCTATTTGTTTCGTAATTTTTATTTAACAATAATTTACTTCTCTTTCCTAATGACTAGCCGATGGTTTTACGCGAATGAGGATGTGTACGAGCGTGCATGTCTATTCCGTCGTTACAGCCATGTATGCATGTCTCAGTTGCCTCGTTGGTTTACGACTTTTGGTGAAAGTTAGAAGGTCCCTACCCTATATCATTCTTCATCCTAACCGTTGGTTAAATTCGAATGAGCAACTGAAATTCAAATGAGGGAGCAAGAGCCTTTGGACTTTGACTTTGAAAGGAATGATGACATCGAGGCATACCAACAATCGCTTCACGAATGGGTTTTGATGTGTCCTGAGTTGGTGTCAACTGAAAAGAAAAAGATTGAAAAGTACATTCGAGGATTTCCCGAGGGAATCAAAGGAAATGTTACTTCTTCAAAGCCTGCGACTTTGCATGATGCAATCAACATGGCTCGAGAACTGATTGAACAAGGGGTTCAGGCTAAGGCATTAAGGATCGGTGATAGCAATAAAAGGACCTCGCGGGGGAAGTGGGAAGACCAACAAGGGAACAACTATCACCAGCAGCAAAACCGAAGACAAGAAGCTGCTAAGGTTTATGTGGCAGCCCCAGCTAAGGATAGAGGCTACGCTGGGAACTTACCCTGGTGCAATAGGTGCAAGGCACATCATCAGCCAGGTCCGTGTCCTCCTAGGTGTGGCAAATGTCACAAGCTTGGTCACCAGGAAGGGGAGTGTCGAACTAGGATTCCTGTAGCGGGAGGCAATTCGATACAAAATGTGACATGCTTTGGTTGTGGGAATCTTGGGCACTACAGGAGTGATTGCCCGGAGTTAAAGAACCGAAACTAAGGAAAACCAGATTAATGGTACTAAAGCACATGGACATGGTTGCATGCACTTAGTAGGAGGAGAAACCATCAAAAACCTTAACAAAATGGTTGATGATATCAATGCTTAGACTTTATCCCTTTAGGAATTCTCGCTTAAATTTCTTTTGAACTTTGTCTAACTTCTTTGTACTTTTGGCTTAATTTCTGTTTTGTACCGAATGATTTCGAATATCTATCAAAGTTATAGTATTGTGAAAACATCGTCACCTTACTATATAAATTCAAAAAAAAAAAAAACGTCACTAATTTTGAACGCTCAAGTTAAAGCCATTTAAAAAGGAAATGCAAACGAGTTACTAAGCATGGTAACGAAATATTCAAAAGACATAAATGAAAATAACAAATAAATTTGTTGCCACAACATCCGTTTATTATCTTAAAAATAAGATTACATAAGGACATAAAGGAAATACAAGTTTTATTTCAACCCTCCCTTAACAATAATCTCTTAGTCCTTCATAAGCATAGATCCCACCGCCAATCGCAGGATAATCGACCGACGGAGAATTGCTAGAATAAAGGCCATAATTCTGAGATCCTTCTTCGTATTGGGAAGTAGGCATAGGGTAATGCGAGTGCTTATCGCGTTCGCCATCGCCACCAAGATCGTGATGATGTGCAACATTTTGAGGAACTTGGATAAGAAAGGAAAATGTAAGTGAAAGATTTAATGTGTTTGTATGCGAGAATGAGAGAAGAAAATTTGTCTAAAAATGAGGAAAATAACGTTGGGGGTTACTGTGCGGTTACTGTTCACCGACCGTTGGGGCACTGTTCATATAAAAAAAAATTTAATAATAATAATAATTAATTATCTACACCTCTTCATCAACATTATTCCGGAAGAAATATCAGAAATCTTTTTCTCCGAACCCGTTACCTTCCTCAAGTGCCGCATCTTGAGCCTTGAGGCAAGGATCTTCTAACCGGAAGGGGTGGGAGACTGTAAACATTCCGTATTTTCAGGTCATTTTATGACATCATTCATTTTGTCGTTTTTCACTATTTTTTTTTTCTCGTACGCGTTCGCTTTTAATTTTAATCGATACGTTAAATCGCGTAAACTAAAAATCAACAATCAACGTAAACGGGCACCAAACCAATTAAAGTTTATGTCAAGACATCTATTATATCTATTTTTTGCAAAAGTAATAATTAACTTTTATATTTTATTTTTGTTGGTCGTAAGTGTATACGTTTCGCGAATAAATTTCGTTTTTTAGGCACTCTCGAACCACAAAAAACTTTTCTACGCTTCAACAAATAACCACTTTTATACCCAATACAAAAAATTACAAAAATATATCCTCTATATACATATGTATTGCCGAAATTCATTGCAACTTATGTACTTAGTAGTATATAAAAACTCATCCATTGTCGTCAAATATACCCTTACTTCATTAAACTCAATCCTTACCTTGCTTACTTTGAATATGGGCCATAACCATGGGACCATCCTAAAGACTAAGACCCATTCCTATTGACCATACATGTTCTTTGACTACGTATATACCTTTTAACATTGCAGTAACTAGCTAAGTATTCGTAGATGTAAATACATATTAGTAAATTTTCACAATCTTTCTCTCCACATCTCTATATTGCTTCGGCAATTATCAAGCACTCTACCAAATCCATAGCAATTTTATTCAACCTATACACTCCTATATACATCTATCCTAAGATATTCTAAGGTATTTTCAAGCATTGGCTAACATTTTTCAAGTATTAATCAAGAAAAGTGAAACTAGGGTTTTAAAATGGAAAGCTAGGGTTTTATATCTAAACAAGGGTTTAGATACTTTGGTTCATCATCTTACATCATAATAAGGTTATCTAAAAACCTTCATGTCTTTACTTTCATCATTTTTATATGTTTACATGTTTTATATAACTATATCACCACTTAGGATTTTTAATATGTAAAAAGAGTTTTCGCTTATGTTTATGAATTTACACACTTTTCTTATGTCATATTGTTATATATATCATGGAAAAATGGATTAATAAATATGTTGACATGTTGTTTAAGTATAAACATGATTTTGTATAAATTTGGGTTTATAAAGTTAATAAAACAAACTCTTTATAAATGAACACACTTGGATAATAAAATGGTGATTTGATTTCGACTTCATACAGTGGGTTTGACATTACATAAAAATAATACGCCTCATGACGATTCCAAAATGATAAGAAACTCGAAAAACCGATTTATAACGAAAAAGATACGTTAGTTACGAGTTTACGACGAGAACATACTTTTGATAAAATATTTTTATTAAAATCCTTACTATTCATTACTGAAGTGATATTTTTAAAACATCAAAATATGATATAACCTTTTAATTACGAGATTTGTACTCGAAAAGTATCGTTAAAAAATCGAACGCTAAACGAATAAAATACGGCGTTTTACGAGTTTACGATAACAAAACTATAAAAATAAGTATATATCTGTTTTGAACAGTTAAAAAAATCACATTTCATCAGAAAAACTAAAATTTTAAATGTTTATATTTTGATTAACTCGACATTAATACGAATATGTGGGGACATAAGAAACGTAAGAAACGGGCTTTTAAACGAGAAAGTACGCATTATTTTTTACTTGTGCACTATTTCCAGAGAAGTGAATAGTGTTGGTTCGTTCTTTAATTACAATTTTGCGAAACCATTTTAGATCATTTGTATAATATTTATACATGTCCTTAAACTTTTATAAATTATTATTTTACAAAGATACAATTGAATAATATATTCGGATTATACGAGTTCAATACAGAAAAATATTTAGCAAATGCAATTTAAAAATTATTTCGCAAACAGGAGTAGACGGTGAGTAGCTATATAGGATTCATACGTTGCTAATAGTTATCAAAGTACTATATTACTAGGGAGTTTCATAATGAGGCCTCTCGGTGGTGGGCGTATCGACGAGTTTGTTGGATTTACGATTTAAATTTAAGTGTCCTAGCTCCTCATACGTTCACTACACGATTGCTCTTAATTATGATAGCCCGAACGTTAGTATGATGAGCTTATGGACTATAAAAATCAAGTGTTTAGTACTTATTCGACCTATATTGGAATAGGTTGCCTTTCCGGATTCTTCGGTGACGCATTTTCTATTTTGAATACTTGTTGATTAATTCACTCAAGTGTGAGTTCGTAGCCCCTTTTTCTACTACTTGTTTTATTAAATTCGGGGGAGATTACATGCTTGATTTCTTTGGACACAAGTGTTTTCAAAACTGTATGCTATTTCCTGATTACATTATTGCCTAAGTACCCTTCTGCCGCTAGCCCTTTATCATGAACGTTAATTAACCTGCTGGGTTTACGCTCAGTGTTATGGATTGATCTATCGGGACTGGACCATCCCCGTCTAGGCTTGTGGTTTCTAGTTGACATTGACGCATTTAACATTCAGTGGAAAATTCGTTAGGATGTTTGGACTGCATCTGTATTGAGAAAAATTCGTTAGTTTAGGAGTTTTTGTAACATTGTATCCGTGTTGGGCACAAAACCTCAAGGTATGTTTGCCTTACAGTTTATTACGTTAAGGTTCGGTGTCATGAGCTTAGGGCAATAATACCTGTTTTTGGACTATTGAATGTGTTTCATAGTCTACTATTACTTCGATCTTGTGGTCCACGCTATTTCCTGATAAACCTATGAATTCACTCAACAATTTTGTTGACGTTTTAGCATGTTTTAATCTCAGGTGCTGAGGCATAAGCTTGGATGGGAGCCGTGACGGATATATATTAGAGGGATTCTGATTTCTTAAATTCAATGGGAAACCTTTTTTCCTTATAAAATCTAATGTCTTTTTATCAAACTATGGGATCTAACGTGAAAACTATGATCTTTTGTTATGACATGGAATGAAACTTATTTTAACGGTCATTTAAGGTCGTTTTCTATATCTTGATTTTTGTACTTGAGTAGCACCCCAATGTTACATTCCGCTGCGACTGATTTTGGTGAGGTTGTTCACATCTATACCTAAGAGTCCTTCATGTAGATGTATTTAGGGCTTAAATGTTTAATGTTATAACTGCTATGCTTCCCTTCTATTTTTGAATAGCTTATATATCTTGTATTTTGCTAAGTTGTCATTTTAGTTATTTTGCCTACCATTATTAGATATGATATGTATTACTTTCTTAGTATTTTACCTATGTTTTTCCCCCACCCGTAAGAAGTCTCATTGGGGAACCTTTTTTCCAACTGGACTTAAGCGCTATAAGGAGCCTCTTGTGGAACCGATAGAGATAAGATAGTTGATCGTTTGTCGAATTCGTGTAATAGGGCTGGACCCACAGAGTCGGTGTGATTTTTTACGGAAGGCAAAGTCAACCAAGTTAGGCCCTATCATAAGTTTATTACGTCCTTTACCCCGTTATGTTGTTATTGATTATTTCTTTCAGATATTTTGTATTTCTGGAATTTTTGCGAGATTTTTGTTCCTTTATGTCGTTTCGATTTCAATTTGATATAAGTAAGTAGTTATTTGATAGAGCTTGTCTTTTATATTTTTTCTTATTTTGTGTTAAGTTGGAGTGGTTTAAGATGTGCAATGTGGTATATGTGCTTATATTGTGGAATTATGATTGATATGGGTAATCTTGGAAGTAAGTACACGTGTGAAAGGAGGCACTTATAATTATGGTGGCCAACATAATTATAAAGGCATCACACGCGTAGACTTGTGACATGATTGCATTTATTTGTGTTTGAATGTAGGTGGTAGTGTAATGTGTTTTTTTTATTGCATATGTTGTATTCATGATAAGGATGAGGTATGGTACGAGAATTATTCTCTTACCTAATTGGTCTGATTGTTAAGATGAGTTGCTATAGATTGTAAGTTTCCCTTCTAATCTAGTATTTGTGGATACCTAGTATTGCTATTATAGAGGTTGTTCGGTTTTTTTGCTCGGTTGTTTGTTCGGATTTCCTAAGTTTAAGCTTAGCATCCCTTCATCGTACTTTGTTAGTAAGGATACCCGATTTTCCTATTCAACGTCTCGATGTATATTGGTTGTTCGGAATCTGCTTTTTCGGATATAGGCGCGTTTCGTTAGTTCTTTCATTGCATTGATTACTCGTCCTCCCCCCCATAGGCGTATCCCTTGGATTTCCTTTTAAGCACCTAATTGTTTTCCCTGATACGTTAGTTAGTGTGGATCATTACTCCCTTTTTTGTATATCCCTTAGTTTCGAACCCGTTGCGCGTGTTAGTTCGTTGCTGTTTAGGTTTGCTCTGGTTGATCCGTTATTTGGAGAGAAGTATACGTTTTCTTCGCAGAGTGGTACTGAGTAGACGTGACTTGCAGATGTGAGATGTGTGTGTTTTGGTGGCGTGTGTGACATCTGAGAGGTTTTTATCTCCTACGTATGTTGCGTGTGTTACCTGATGTAATGACGCTTCAGTGAGTGTCGTTCCTCTCTTAACTATCGTAAGTCTCAGATCTGTAGAGCAGTTGTGGAGCGTCTGTACAGCGGCCTCCGTGTACTTGTAACTAGAATCACAACTGCCGCTTCCCAGCCGCAATGTACTTGTACTGAGATTGTCATATGCCTGGTGCCACCCGTGGCTGCTCTCTAATCATACCCGCTCGTCCTTCAACGTATCGCTACGTGCTCACAATATTCTCTATATTACACATCCACCTGTGGACCCCCACCGCGTCAGCTGTCGCTACACGTCGTTTGAGATACACAATTGTGCTTTTCTCTAAATTATTCTTTTCGTTATTAAGAATATGTTTTAACCCACTGGTCCTCTACAAACCCTAGGATTATAAAATTTTTTAAGAGGTTTAATAAATTTTATTTTTTATAACAAAGTTAAAAGTGATTATAGTGGTAAGGTCGATACACCATTAGATACCATTCTTTAGATTTTTTTATGACAAACCAGAATGAATTTTTTCTTTCAAAGATTTCATTTAAGACCAATTTTTATTATTATTTAAATGATTTTTTTTACTTTAAGTGACTTACTTAATTTAAATTGTTTTTATTAAAAAACTTTATTTAATTTGGTCTTTCTGAGTACAAGTCGATAATTGGTATAAGAACTTTCCGTCTTTGTATTGATATTTTTTTTATGTGTTTCATTTGTCGTGGTACGTCTGTTGATTTTGCTTAGTAGCGTTTTCACTCGGTCTCAGTGCATATACGTATCCTTTCTTTTAAAGGATTCTTAGGTCATTTGATCCACGTCTATTTGCATATGTGGAATCTCCTATATGCATTCTAGCCTTTGACTCGATATTCGTTTGTTATCCTATTCGATTGTTCGTAACCCTTGGAGTTCGTTGATCTCGTTGAATCATGGAAGCTGTGATGTGTGGGAATGGACTGGTTGTCCAAGACAGGAAGTTGTGATGGTATGTCATGAGAAGGTGGTTAGGATACCGTTGGAAGGTGATGAGATACGTCGGGTTCATGGTGAACGTACTCAAAGAGTCGTGAAAACCTTAATGAACACAAAGGTAGATGAACCAAAATTGAGTGATATTCCATCATACGAGATTTTATTGATGTGTTTCTAAAAGATTTGTCAATGACCACCGCAATGACAAGTTGAGTTCCGCGTAGACTTAGTACCTGGAGCGACACCAGTCGCGAAGTCTCCATATCGTCTAGCACCCTCAGAAATGCAAGAATTGTCTGAACAACTTTAAGAGTTGCAAGACGAAGGTTTCATACGACCTAGTCATTTTTCGTGGGGAGCACCAGTGTCATTTGTTAAGAAGAGGAGCATGAAGTTCATTTGAAGTTAGTGTTGGAATTACTGAGGAAGGAGAAGTTGTATGCTAAGTTTACTAAGAGTAAGGTATTGAAGAATTGGGAAGTACCTACGACGCCATCCGAGATATGATTATTCTTAGGATTGACAGGTTACCTACCTACATTTCATCAAAAACTTTTCTAAGATTGTTAAACCCATTACTTCCCTAACTAAGAGGAATCAGAAGTATAAGTAGGGCGCTGAACGAAAAGAGGCTTTCTAGACTTGAAGAATGATTTATGTGACGCTTCGAAAAATCGAATGTAGTGGTTGATACGTTGAGTAGAAAGGGAGAGTGAAACTAAGACGAGTAAGAGCAATGTACATGACTATCCAGTTAAGTGTTAAGGACAAGATATTGGCTACTTCAAGTGAGACGTCCAAGGTAGAGAACGCGCCAGCAGAAATGCTGCGTGACCTGGACCAACAAATGGAAAAGAGAGCAGATAATGGTGATAATAAATTGAGCCATCTAGCCAGTGTTACGAGGCCACGTCCGTGTCAAAAGTTAGTCGAGTAATTAGCCTAAAGATGAGAAGCGATGCTAAAAGAAGGTACGCAAGCGCGGCAATTTAAGTGAAATGAGCATAGTTTTAGGTAATAAACAGTTATTGAATACAAGGGATCGAAGATAGTGGGGGGTTTGAGCGATGTATTATAGAGGCACTCATATATGGTGTTAAAGTGAGATGAGTGGCGCTAATAGCAGGGGTCGGTGTATAGCATGAGGACTGCTCAAGACCCGCTCTCTGACTTGCACATTGGACAACCTCGGAGTGCGTGACATACCAGGAAGCTACACGTACTACAAGTATATATATTGACATGGAAATCACCATAGGACATTGGTTGAGGAACAAATGTCCTCGTGGAAAGGTAACTTGCCAAAGTTACCCATTATAATCAAATATAGTGCTATTGGTATCAAAAGTATAGGCACACCAACGAGAGTCGTCACACCCCGATAGATCTATCCACAATATTGGCGTTCACTCGCAAGTGACTAATGGTTCATGATTAAGAAATATTGGCAGTGGAAGGTACTTAGGCAATAATATATCTGGATAGCATACATTTGGAAAAACACTTGCATTCATGGTTTAAGCATGTATCCCCCTCGCGGGTTTATAAAGTATTCAAAAGATTTAAAATGCGAGGCTATGAACTCACCTTAACAAGGAAATCTGATTGATGGCAAAAGTATATCAATGAAATGCGTCTGTATGGTAGTACGATGTTATCTACCCAGGCGGGGAAGTTTAGTATTTCAAGTGAAAGTAAATAGCTTCGTCACACAACCTGGGGTAATATGTCAAGTCTTAGTGTGATGCTTTATGTTTCAAAACTTCATAAAGTTTAACGTATTACTTTGATTTATTAATTGTGGAAATATTACATCATTGTTATTCGGGCTTCATAATCCAGAGGCCATGTAGTATTGTTTGAGGAGCCAGGGCACTTTAAATCGTAAACCCAGCAAACTCGTCAAAACAAATACCCAAATGGAACCCCTCACATGAAATTCCCTAGTAACGTGATACGTTATAGTTTAAAAGATAACATAATTGATTTATAATGCGTCGATTGATGATTAATAACGATAAATGTGTCGGGTTTTAATAAAATCAAGTCTTATAATATTTATATATATTTTTATAATTTATATAAAAATATTATATTTTATATTTTTAAGTTTGCAAAAATGGCAATATATACCCTTGGTTTATAAACTTTTACAAGTTTAGTCCTTTACGTAGTTTGCGATGATTCTTAGTTTATTTTTTAATAATGAGAATATATACTTATATAGTTACATCAATGATTATTAGTTTATATATCAAATTCGCACGTATCGATATACATATATTAGCTTGCCGACTCAAGTTGTTAGTCACATACGAGTATATTATTAGTATATAATAATTGTTAGTTTATTATATCTAGTTCGCATATATCAGTATACATAGTTACATCAATGATTATGTGGAAACTAGAATGGGGGTAGTTTACTGCTTTTTAAATTAATGTGACGTTTGTATATAAAAAGTTAGATTCGATTTTATGTGATCTCAATGTACACATAATATGAAGAATCTAATTACGTAAACAAATGACAATAAGTAATAATTTAAATTTGTAAGACAAGAGATAAGAGTTAGAAAGATCAAACCACAACACACAAATTTATAGTGGTTCGATAACGAAGCTCCTCTTTGCCCTACTCCACTCGAGTACCCAACTCTAAAGTTCTCTTCACTATGTCAACAAACTCCCTTTAGGCGGAGAAAACCGTACACAAGTAGCTTACAACAATTTCCGACAGTAAGCTAAATGTCGAGTCATAATCTTAGCTAGAACCAATCTACCACACGCTTGTATTTTGAGGCCTAAAATACTAACCACACTAACAAGATATCACTTCACCTAAACACTAACACGATCAACCCGATCTAACTATTAAACACAATCACAAGAGATATACATGAATTACAAGATACTACACAATCATAACTATGTTACGTGAACACCAACCAAGCTATAATACTTCTTAACTTGATGACTAGAAGTATTCTTCTCTTGCACTTGAGGATCTAAGCTTGAATCACTTAGAAACAAATGCTTAAGATTAAATAATCAAAGGATTGTAGGAGATGTATAAATTGATTTTAGACAAAAAAAAATAAGTGCAAAAGGTGAGAAATCTGTGGAGAACAGTCCACTATTTATAGAAAAAGATGGAAGCGTTTTTACATGGTCGGCCCCCTTATCTCATAGGCCGACCCCCTTATCACTAAGGGGCCCGCCCTTACCTATAAGGGGGCCACCCATATCAAGACGCTCTCATTTTTGTCTTCCAGTGGAGGTGTTTCCTGGATCAGTTTTATCCATTTTTAGGTGAAATTTTTGAATTCGCATTATTTATTTTGAATAAAATATTTCTTGTAAATACCAAAAATGTTTTGTATAAGTTTTAAAAATGTTTGTTATATTTTATAAAAATGTAAGGTTTAGAAAAAATAAATTCCTTTGATCACAAATAAATTAAGCATTTATTTATTCATACCTTTAAGTGATTAAATTTTGAAATGAAAATTTACTACTAATTACTTGTTTACGTTTAATTTTACATAGAGCGTTTTTACATGTGATTATCAAAACGTAGAGAATTCAAAAAATATCAATAACGTTTTTTAGGCATTATTTCTATCAACAATCTCCCCTTTTTTATGATTACAAAATCTAAACTCATTAACTGTAAAAAATTATTTTGCCTTTCAAAAAGAAATTGTAAAATTTATTTTTAAACACGTATTTAGTGAGTTTTATTTCATTTCTCCCCACTACTACAAAAAAGGCTATAAACACCCCCAAATAGAGATCGGTTATGTAAAACCCTATTCCTATGATAAAAAACTAGGGGGAATAGAACGAATTGGGATTGGTTTTGTTGAAAAAATAGGTTTTTATAATACAAAACGCATAAAAATTGGTTATGCGGGTGAAAACCAGTCTTTTAACACAATTAAAGACATCGGTATGTAAGTAACAACATGTCTCTTTGTATTTATGTTATAGACACTATTTTTTAAGATACAACCGGTGTGATTACTCTCTATTTTGAACTTCCATCCCTAAACGACTCTACACCCCTTTCACACCTAAATTCCGGAAATAATGAGCAAATCTTTGTTATAAATAACTATAAATGCTCTTAACATAAGCATAGCCATCACAATTTCGCAAATGCAAAAAAGAAAAAAAGAAATCACAATAAAATCACAATTGCCAAAATAAAGTAATTTGCTATAACTTTCATGTTCATGCTATTTGGATGATGTATCATTTTGTACATTCATCTACTGTATATTTGAAGTACATTTCATATGCGTTAATTATAATACTCGTTCGATAGTAATTTAACATAGGTTGTATTCATATTTTCCTGAATTTGCAACTAATTTTTGGAATTATAACTATATAACATTTGCTGTGTTGTCTCCCCCTCATAATCCCATTTTTTATTCTTATGAACAGTAAAAATAATATTTGTTTAATAGTTATGAACAGTAACAAAATGTTATTTTAATCATCTTCTTTAACAAACTAAACTATACACACTTAATCCGCACACGTGCGTTCTTCTTTTTCCCTCCCATGTTTCTATACTTCCACCGCCCCATAAACATACACAGAGTGTTTCCTATAAAAAAAACATATAGAATCCACTAAATGGAAATGAGTTAGGTCACGGCAACTGCTAGCAAAACTCCGGCTAGAGATCCGACAGGTGCGACGTCGTGGGAGAGTGTCGTTGTTTCCATTGATGTCGTGTTGTTGTATGTTTAATGGCTCAATCCCAATCTAAAACCACATCCCCTATCTAAAAATACACATAGTTGATTCAATCACCCCCCACCACAAATAAGACCGGTAAGATGGGCGGTGATGCCACCGGTTGTTAGTGAAGTCAGAACAAGCGGCCGGATCTTTAACGGTTGAAGTATTTATTGGTAAGAAGGTTTTGACTCTTACATGTTATAATCATAAAAGCTTTATTGCTTAATATCTGTAATTATACTCTTTTCCCATCTAACTCTTGCAGAGCCAGAGGCAGTATCAATCTTTTCATCTAAAAAAATGGCTTTATTGATTCAAATTCTAGGTATATCGTTTTATAAGATTTAATTTTTCTTTTCAATTAATTTGAATTTTATGTTATGCAGATAGGTTGTTAGTTTTCTAGGTATGGATTTTTGATTATAATAAAAAGTAGCTTTCGTTCCATTTTTTGGTTTCAGTTTATTTGTAGTTATGGGGTTATCATATTTTGATTTATGCGAAAATGTGAGAATCTTAATCTGAGCATGTTAATAGTGATGCATAAGTTGTGTATCGTTTGTGTATAAGCTGTGCTCATAAATTGTTTGAAATGACAAGGCATGCTTCATAAAAACTCCCTATTTGTTGATCCCACGCCTTGATCGATTCTTTACGTAGTAAAGAGTTTGTTACCTTGGAAGAATCCAAAATAACAAAGATTGAGACTTTGTATGTATACCAAAGTGTATGCGGAATCTACACTTTGATACTCTAGAGTAGTTTATTAATGGAACAGTAATGACTAAAACAAACAATGAACACAAAACACACTGCTTCAATATTATTGAAATAATACGAGTACTCTTGAAGTACTGGGGTTACAAACCTTGAAGCTATTACAAATTTTCTCTCTAAGTGTTTCTATCAATTGAAAAGTATATATACTATTCTAAACTTAGGATCTCCTTTTATAGAATACAAGGAGCCATTTACAAAGATATCAGCCTATCATTTATGTTCAGTTACAATTCAAATATAAACATTCCGAAATAATCTCCATGCATTCTTATCTTCAGTTCAGCAGCTTTGACCATTTAGCAGTACTAACTCCTTCTACTAGCAGTATTAAGTAACATTGGCAGTACTAACTTTGTACTGGCAGTACTAACTCCTTTAGTACTGTTGGCAGTATTAAGTCATATGAAGATTTATTCCTAACAATCCTCCCCTAAACTTGTGATTGTCCTTCAAATCATCAAGTTTCTTCTGAATAAACTCTTCTAGTCTTCTTCCTCTGCTGATGATTCTTTCAAACAATTCTGTCACTTCTGCACTTGAGATCTTATAAACCTGAGGAGTTCAAATGCCTGTGAGCTCTCATGATCTACCTCCAATTTTTTACTTAACATCTTTGTTAACATCTCTTGGCTTAAAGGATACTTCTTCTCTGTCAACATATGAATTGCCAATCCATTTTCCATCAACAAAATATGGATACCACAAAAATCACATAATCTCCAGCTTAAAAGATTGTATTCATGCTGATCTCTCCAAATCTCATCATCTTCATCAGGCTCAAACAAAGTATGTAGATCTCCCCAAAGCATCAGATCAAATCCTTCTGGTCTTGAAGTACTATATCTTTCCTTGACTAATCTGAACAATTCTTCTACATCTAATCTATCAAAGTCTTCAAGCATCTCAATCAGTATTTTATTAATTCTTTGAACTTCACATCTCTTGAATACTTGATAGTACATGAAAGATCTTTGTCAAAAAACATGTCATCCAAATCCACAATAGGAAACTTTGTAGATATAGATTCAACCTCTATAGGAGCCTCTTCTCTTGGTACTATGTCCAAAAATCCTTTGAGTTCATCTTTCTCAGCATCTTCTTCTAGCTTTTGTCTCTTCCTTGTGCTTTTTCTAGGAATGGGAATTCTTTTCTTTGCTGCAGGTCTTAACACCTATGTTTCAACTCTATCCTGTATATCTACTATCTTCTACCTACAACTTTTCAGGAGACTTTCTTTTGCAGGAGACTCTTGTTTTTCACTTCCATGTTCTGCATCTATAGGATCATATTCTTGATTAAAATCTAACACTGTTTCAAAGATTTGGACCTAATTTCATTGTCAGACATTACCGTGAGTCATCTGATCTTGTAGTTCCCTTGATTCTTCAAATATTTGATCATATTTCTTCTTGCTTGGGCAATTGTCTTTGGCTTCATTTTTAGAGAATGATATCTGATGACTGAAGGATCATTCCAGTCAATCTTCTTAGTAGACTTAGCTTCATCCATAGCTCTTTTCCTTTCTTCTTCATCCCACTGTCTAGCAATCTCTTCATCTCTAGCAATTTGATTGTCTTTGTTCTCATTCATTTGTTCCTTCATGTTGATAGATTTTGCATAGCTTAACCTTTCTTGCTCAAGCTCCTTCTTAGACTTCTTCTTGGGCTCTTCCTCTATCAATATGGCTTTTCCCTTATCTTGTCTTGATCTTTTCTCAGCACTCCTTCTTGAATATGTAACAGTTCCTCCAGCAGTACTAAGGTTTACCTCAGCAGTACTAACTATTGGAACTTCTTCACTAGCAGTACCTTTCTTTGCTCTAGCAGTACTAACTTCATCACTTGCTTTCCCACTGCCCTCTTGATCTTGAATGACTTCAGTTGGAGTCACTTCTTGAATGAATAGTTCAGTGTCAGTACTTGCTTTTTCTTGAACCTCTTCATCAGATAACTTCCTCCCCTGTTTGGAAGAATCATCTTCAAAGGCTTCATCATCTGAAAGAACAACCCTAGCTTGTTTCCTTGCTTTCCCAATCTTTATCTGAGACTCTAGCTTCTTGACCCTGAGAATAAGCTTGGTATAAGCAGAACTGTAGGTTTTGTTTGTCTTCATCAAGTCAGCCTCCAAGATTCCAATCCTGTCAGAAAGTGTTGTAATTAAATTCATCAATTCTTTAAGTTTCACACTACCCTCATCACTTCCATGTGAGTGAACATCATGGAGATGTGAGTCATAGGGTGTAGGAAGATGTTGTTCTGTTCTAGGTTGTGTTGGTGATGGTTGTGTGGGTGAGGGTTGAGTAGGTGAGTGTTGTGTAGGTGAGAGTTGAGTAGGTGAGGGTTGAGTAGGTGATAGTTGGGTAGGTGTTGGTGTATGAGCAGGGGTAGGTAAAGGTGAAGGTAAAGGGGAAGGTGAAGGGGAAGGTGAAGATGTGATTCTGGAAGGTGAAGGTGAGGGTGTAGTAACAGCTAACATATTTGGAAATAAACCAACCTCCTGTCCTGAAAATCCCTTGGTAGACCTCTTCATATTACTAAACACTTTCATACTAAGAGATGGAACACGATATATTCTTGTGTGTTGTTGAAGGTGGTGTTTCTGCATATCTAGGCATATCTGAATAAACCTAGGGTACATCAAAAACTTATGGGGACTAGAGATATTAGACACCATGTGCTCAAAAATCATCCTAGAAAAGTTAAACTTCCTATTGGTGGCTAAACATATGACAGTAGCTGCAATATTACTACTAAACTGCTCCCAAGCAGTCTTCTTTGGGCTTAAGCAGTGAAGAATATTATGAATAAGAAACCTCCATTAAGGTGAAAAGGCACCTTTTTGAAAAGTTAACTTATCTGAGTAAGTATGATATCCCATAAGCGCTAATTGCTCAAAGATCTCTGAGTTTGGTAGAGAAGTAATACGATATTGATCAGCTAACTTGAGATGTCGTCGTAAAGATCCTTCGGTGATAGACAGTGAGTGACCATCAATAGTAGCATTAATCTTGACTTCTCTATTACCATCAGTCAAAGCCTCAGCAGACCTCCAAAATTGTTTGATAAAGGATACACAAACCTCTAGCTTCTTGGTGAGTGCATAGCAAATGTGACTTCGAGTGATGAAATCTATGATCTGATGAAACCCTGCACTTCTCGTAGATTTTTCCAGAAATGCTACCATGTTGTGTTTGTCACAAAAATCCAAACTTGCCATTGATTAAAACTGTGAGGAATTGAGTGGGATATGATCGTGTATGTAAGTATGAGGGCTGGAGAAAGTTAATTTCAGTTTAAGAGAGAAAACAGAGAGATATTAGTTGACCAATATTAAGAAATTTGAAGTTATCGTGAATAAGTTATGCGAATTTATAGTAGGTGCACGAAAGTCCAATTGGTCAAACCCCTATTCCATAGGTATTTGGCAGAAATATCTCAACGGCTCTATTAATTAAAGAAAAATCTGTTAGGGCCAAACAGTACTAACGGTCATCTAGCAGTATTAAATTTGGCCTAGCAGTACTAAAATACGCCTAGCAGTATTAACTTCTCCACCCATAAGCAGTACAAACTCCAAAGATTTGTATGACTAAAAGAAACACTTCACACAATCTCTCTTTCTGTTTTTAGGCTCACATTTCATCTCTCAATTCTTTTTGGCTCACTTTTCACTCTGTCTATTTTTCACACAGCTCTCTTTCTGTTTTTGAGCTCACCAATTCTCTCTTTTGTTTTAGCTCACAAATTCACACAAAGTGTAGTTTTTGGCAAACTACCAGCCATAAACGGATTTGAGGAGTCTTTACCAATAGCCGTTTGCTTTGGACTAGCCATTGCTTCATTAGAAAAACATGGTGCAATGATAACCATATAGTTTTGAGTAAACTACCAACTATAAACGGATTTGAGAAGTCTTTACCAGTAGCCGTTTGCTCTGGACTAGCCAATGCTTCATTGTAAAAACATGGTGCATTGAGGACCATATAGTTTTGAGTAAACTATCAACTATCAACGGATTTAAGAAGTCTTTACCAGTAGCCGTTTGCTCTGGACTAGTCAATTCTTGATGTCTATTAGACATGGTGAATTGAGGACCATTTGTTGTGTGGTGTAATAACCCACACTCTAAGAACAGCCAACATGTTTCCTCCCCTCAAATAATACATTATGGAGTAACCAATTTGACACCTCATTGTTTATCCTGAAAAAGTTAGCTTAAAACCAAGAAAAACAGAATCCAAACATTTTTCTTGTGTAACAGTATTAAGTGTTATTCACAGGATTAACAAGGATACATAGAAATAACCAGCAGTACTAATTATAAGTAACAGTTTTAACAAACAGTTTTAAATATAACTAGCAGTACTAATTAGACCTAGCAGTATTAATTTACAATTAACTAACAGTACTAACATTGAACAAACTTTACAAAACAAACAAGAAATTTAGGCCTTAGGGATTGAGCATTCCAATACTTGAGACCAAGTATTGAAATCTACCAGCATCAAACCCTTTTGTAAGAAGATCAGCTACATTAAGTTGAGTGTCAATTTTAGCCATTTGAATAAACTTTTTAGTATTGCAATCTCTTAT
>BQNB010054261.1:0-38553 GCA_026074375.1 Tanacetum coccineum | reverse complement strand
GAAAGGTTGGTTTAACAAGGTCAGAGTTGCACCCTGGATAACGGTATTATGAAATAGCGAGGTATAACGGGATTAATCATGAACAACTTGCCTTCATACTTTACATAGTCAAAATTTGACAAGTGTTGTTCTAACAAAAACTATAACTAGAATCTAATCTAGTAGTCCAATGGTCCTTTGTTTCTGCAGTTCCTGGTCTGATGGCCCACTTTGTTACAAGTCTAACATCTGACAGTACAAGGTCCTGTGTGATGTAGAGTGCATCTCTTACACAAAGGATAGGGTCCAACATACCCACAGTTTTTAGTTGGGGTAGCAGCATAAGCTCTGACAGCTTCTTGCCTTCTGTCCTGTTATGGTTGGTGATTATTGTAGTGGTTGTTGGTGTTGGTGTTACGGTAGTTGTTATTGTTGCGGTAGTTGTTGTTGTTTTTGAAAGTTCTTCTGTCGTCAAACTTTCGTTTGTGATCACTTGGTACTTGCATCAGAGTGTGCTTTGTTACCTGATCCATTAGTCTCTCGGCTATGTTAATGGCTTCTTCTAAAGTTTGAGGCTTTGAGGCGGTAACATTTCCTTCAATACTTCTGGGTAATCCTTCGATGAAAGCTTCCATGAGTTTCTATGTGTTTGGTACCATGTTTGGGCATAAGACTGCTAATTCCTGGAATCTTCTAATGTAAGTTTTAAGATCATTTCCTTTTACAGTCAGATTGTAAAATTCATCTTCCATTTTTCTGACTTCAATTCGAGGACAATACTTATTTGTTAAGACCCTTTTCAATTCAGTCCAAGTGATCTTATTGGCTTGGTCTATTCCAATAGGTTGGGCATATGCATTCCACCAGGACAAGGCGCCATCAGTCAGGGTACCAGTAGCAAATGTCACGTTGTTTTCCTCGGCACATTTACTATGAGAAAATACTGATTCAGTCCGTTCAAACTAGCGAATGAGGCCAACTGCTCCTTCCGTACCATTGAAGTAGAAAGGTTGACAGCTTATGAACTCTTTATAGTTTTTCGTTTTTGCTACAGGAGTTCCAGTAGGTCCGGTGTTCCTGTTAGGATTACTAGTACTTGCCATTGTTACAGCTTGTGCATCTAGAGCCGCGACAACACTGTCAGCAACTAGTTTCTTAATGGCAGCCTGAGTCATGGGTGGTGCTGCAGATGTTGATGTCCTCTTAGAAGCCATTCTAACAACATTTTCAATAGTACCCCCTGGTTTGCTCGACGGTGAAGAAGAAACATATGATAACCGGCTAAATCATCATCCAAGAATCATCACTTGAAACTTCCTAGGAACTTCCATGTTTCATAGGTTTTTGCAGTTTTATAAAAGATCTTATGACTTTGGAATGTTGCACAAGTTATAATTTCAAAATTACTAAAAATTATATGAGTTTTCTGAATCTGGGGCTGCGACGGCGTCAGGGATATTCTGACCCCGTCACAGAATTGTGGTGACGGCGTCATGTGTAATCTGCGACGCCGTCTCCACCCACTGTTTAGACTCCAATTTTGTTTTTAATTAAAATTTTCCTGCACTTAGTTTTATTTATCATATTTCTGTACAAAAAAGCTGCAAAAATTCTTAGAATCAACAATTCAATCATATGACTCGAAACTGACGCGAATTAAACTTTACACTATGCTAAACATGCTTGAGCTTGGCTCAAAAAACCAAATAATTTCATTTACACGTTTTAATTGTAAAATACCTTTGATTGAGATTAAGACGAGGTTAAAAACAAAACAAAGCATGATTACAAGGATAGAGTTTGAACATGAAAGAATAGAATGAAAAGGATAAAACACACGACACTCCTAAATACGAGAAAAATAAATAGGGTTGCCTCCCAAGTAGCGCTTGTTTTTGTTCGAGTCACGAGCCTGACTCTACGCTTATTTGACGCGTAAAAAGTAGGTATCCCCTACACTTGAGTTCAAGTGCGGGTGATAGTAACGGTACACACCATTTTGGTGGGAAAGAGTCATATTTTGAAGAAGTGGTTGTTTAATTATATGCTCTAAATGATGTGTTTCTTTAATCCTAACCTGCTCTACTTCTTTTGGCCGAACAGGTAAACTAAGTCCTCTTAAGAAATTATTCTCTATCACCTCCCAATTCAAAAGATCAACACTTAGGAATTCACTTTGTCCTAATAAACCTGGTTTAAATCCATAATGTTTCTTAGGGTCATCTACAAATGGGTGATACTTGAGGTACATACCCTTAGGATGGAGATATGCCACATGAGGTGAAGGTGGTGTATGAATGGTCAATGGTTCTACTACCTTCATCCTAAAACTACCCGGACTATATGGGTTGATGGGTGGGTCGTTTCCTCTTTTGTCTCCTAGATTTACATCTAAGGGTGAAAAATTGGGAAATAGTTGAGGCTCTGGTTTATCAACATTAAGAATTTCCCTAGAATTAAGAAAGATGTCATGACTACAAGTATTCAAGCCTAAATCTTCTAGTTTCGTGTGGTCCAAAGGTTCTACCTCTATCGGGATTCCTAAAGTCTCTTCTACTTCTTCAGGGTAAGTCACGGGCAGTGTGTATTCCTCAAATGATGGGAGGACTTGTGGGGCACTTTGTGGGCATGCCTTATCCACCTTATCCCATGCTATGCACATAGGCATCTCAAACAAAACCTTTTCATTGCCAAACAATTCATTTTCTTGAGCCCTCAAACTTGCTAATTCTTGCTCAGTAATAGGTTTAAAAGGTTTATCCCACTCCTTTTGTCCCTGGGCAAAATTCTCTATGGTTTCCCATGCTTCTTCAGCACTTAATTCTTTAGGCCCCCCCCCTCCTCCCCCCCCCCCATCTGCAGCAAAGTTAAGGTCCATTTGGGTGTAGTGGTTGACATTATTATAAAAGATTTGAATCTGGGTCCATAAACCAAGGCCATGATGCAGGACTTTTCAGATTAAGTATTTGTAACGAGTCCACACATCGTAGAGAGATTCATCTTGATGTTGTTGGAACATCAAAGTATATATTTTTGAATAGGAAGGTTATGTTTCGTGGTGGGTTTTGAAAAGGTGTGGTTGGTGGTCTTTCATACATCACGATGGTGAACTAAAGAGTTACAAACAAAATGCACAAAGAAAAGATAGACTAAGAGAAAGCTAATTAAAAGGAAAATAAAAATTCTCTACTTTAATGATAGGAGATCAAGCTGAGTGAGAAACCTAAGCAGAAAATTTCAAAAAAAAAAAAAAACAAATCGAGATCACCGCAATGGCGCCAAAAACTTGATGCGGCGGTTGTAAACGTACCAGGGTTTACAAATCCCTAGGCAGTGTACCTAATCGTTGCAGTGTAGTATAGGCAAGACTCGAGGTTGTTATCGTTCTCTAGGAGAATAGGTTGAGAAGGCTTGAACTAAATCTAACAGAGGTCTAAGGGTTTGAAAGAATATTATTTTTGTATTTTTATATTTTATAGAAAGCAAGTAAAATTCTTGTTTTGAGTGGTTGGTTGATTTTGACTAATTAAACTAATAATTAAAGTAAACTACTTTGGTGAAAACTCTATGGGTAAATGAACGTATTTATTTAATCATGCACTACTCCTCAATTTTCTTCTCCTAATCCTATTGCCTTGTCACACTCGTGATGATTTGTGTAAGTATTTCCTAGGTCATAAACAGATTACATGAATCCGCCGTCTATGAACCTACCCACGACTCCCATACACACACAACACACCACACGGTCCGCAGCGCGCGAGCGAGTAGTCTTGTTGAAGACTATACAAGACCCTTAAGAGTACATTACATCATTAAAACAAACACATAAGAGTTGTTGCTAAACCATATTAGGGGTACGGGTAGTGTGAAGACTGTTACTGATGGTATCCTTTCTACACTACTCGAGTTGTCCCTAACTTCTATGGCCAAAATTAATTTCTTATGACTAGTTTTTTCTAAAGCCTAAAACGCCACTAATGCCATCACAAGAACAATATTAAAAGGATCCTACAAACTAAGTTTCATGCAAATCATAAGTAAATACTAAAGATTTAGCCTAATAGTTTAAAAAAAAGTGAAGAACAATAATCAATCACACAACACATAGACATATGATTTATAAACTTTTACAAGTTTAGTCCTTTATATAAAAAGTATATATAATTTAAACCTTTAACTTTAGAACTTGGCAAAACAACCCCTTGTAGTTATAACTTTAGGAAAATTACATTTTCAGCCCCTCTAGTTATAAATTTCAGAAAGTTACGATATATACCCCTATGCATGAAAATATTTGCAAATCAAGTCCAAAATCCATAATATTGATATTTTTCAATATAGAAAGTAATTTGCAGGTTATAGCTTATTATAATAAGCCAAAATAAGTTAGAATGAATAAGTTTTACGAGCTTGAACTTATGAAAAGAGCTTATGAGCTCGAAAATACCAAAATGGGTTCGTTTGGTTTAGGAAAACCAAACCATATGGTTTTGTGGTTCAAGGGCTTAAACAAAAGTTTACACATGATCTTATAGAGCTTATGGAAGACTTAAAACAGAATGTGAGCTTATTGAACAAGAAATTGAGCTTACTTGAGCTTAAACGGGTCGAAATGAGGGTTTTGGGTTCGTACGCCTAGGAAATGACTTCAATGGCTTCCTTCTCTTGTTTTCTTGGCTTCTAAGGGCTGGGTACTTCTTCCTTGGCTTCCTTACTTCTGCTAGAACTTGGTTTGAACTTAGATTTAAGGTGGAAAAGAGTTGTGAGGATGAAATGAAAGTGTATGTCTGTGTTCGGCTTATATAGGGCTCAAATGACTTAGGGGCTAAGTTTTCTTAGAGTAGGCACCAAGATTACTTGGTGTGGTGTCCAAGGGATGCTATGGTGACTAATAGAAAGCTAGGGTAAGGTGTAGGGAGGTGGTGATGGTTCGAAAATCAAAGATGGTGACAAGTAGCTTACTTTGTATGCAACTTGTGGTAGTAGCTTACAAGGAGGTGATGGAGGTGCTTGTAAGGTGCTGGAGTGATGGTGATGTGGTGGTGAGGTCATGGGGATGAAGGTGGTGGTGAGTCATTGAGGAGCTTGAGTTGTTTATTTAGTTTATACATGGCTATTTTTGGACAGCCAACATCAGTCCTGGTAATTTGGTTGCCATTTACAAACTGTAATTCCGATCAACCTCAAACCAGTGAGCATGGTTAGATATTTGAGTCCTCTACAACTTTTAGTTTTACATATTCATGGGTTACTATACAAAAATATGGAGATAACAGCCATTTACTACAGGTGTGCAGAATTTGCGCACCTTTGCCATTTCGGCTATAACTAATTCATCCGACGTCGAATCGGGGTGATTCAATTGGCAAAATGATCACAAGACATAAGGCTACAACCTAGTGTTTTTACTTAATACCTAGAACCTACTGATTTTGCCCAGATCTTATGATTTATTAACGGATCAGATTCTGAAAACTATGAACTAGTTTAAGGTGTAATGGGTTTACTATGGTTTTATGATTTTGGTTTAGGGTTAGATGAATTAGGGTTTTAGGATTAGGGTTTATAATGATTTAGGGATTAGGTTTAGGGTTTAGGAGTTGTGCATTGGGTGTTTGTACCTTGTGTTAAAGTGGTGGTAAGATATAAACATGATTTAGGAGGTAAAATGACCTAGTTTGTATTTCATGCACAATTGACTTATACATTGAGCTTTAGAAGGTTATACTAAGGTTTAGGAGGGAAAAGATATTCAAAAGTTTGGCATTGTAACTTGTACACATGCTTTGAACATTTGTACACTTGTTTTGACATGTAATTAGGGTTTTGATATAAATGTTAACGTATAATGTTTGTTTTGGAATAACATTGTAAATGGTATGTTAAATGGATAACGTACATGGTAAAAATGATATTTAAACATAGACTGTCAGTAACCCAAGAATCACTTCACTTCATTATGATGAACAAGAAAAGTAAGATTGGATGATGAGAAGAATTGTAGAGAGAGAAACTAGAAAGAGAAAGTGAGAGAAAAAATAGAGGTTGATTTACTTGTCAAGATACAAATGAGACCAACAACCCTCTCTCTACACATGGAGAGGGGTTTAAATACCCAATGTGGGCTGGCCTATAGAAGGCTTAATGGGCCGTGGGTTTGTCTTGGTTTGGGCTCGAGTTTACTTGGGATTTTGCCCAATACACGTGACCTATTAGATTACATTAAGTGAGCCCAATACCCGTTCCAGCCTATTACAACATTTAATATATAAATGACCGAGACCTAATATAATTACTGAATGAACTTCCATTGTTTGACTTAATATTTTGAGGCTAACAATCTCCCCCGAAGTGAGTTCATTTTGACATTCCTTTATGAGATCAATGAGATTGCTTTTGTCGTTAAGCTCTTGTCTTTGTCTTGGTCTTTATCTTGTTGTTGGCTTGTTCCTTCATGCTTTGTGATCTTTGATCTTTAGCCTTTGTCATTGTCTTTTGACTTTGTCTTTTCGTCCGAGATCTTTAAATCTTTATCCTTCCGTCTTGATCGTCTTTGCCACCTTGCGATCTTGTGTCTTGACCAACATGCTCATACTTTGCATCATCTTGAAAGCTTGCTAACAATCTCCCTTGATAGACTTGATATCTTTGAAGGAAGATCTTGTATATCAGAGTTTGTGCGGAAGTCTTTGTCTTTAATTCTTGAGCTTTCATGATTCTTGAATCTCGATGCTTATAGTATGTCTTTGTAGTTTGAGCATGAGCATGTGGTAATGAATCTGACTTCAGCTGGAATAAGGCATCACCATCTCCATCTTTATGTGAATCCTGAAATAAAACAGTTAGCAATAAAGCATGTAGACAAAAATGGCTTTGTCATTCGTCTGGATTTGGTTAGATTAACCTTCGGTTCCGTAGGACCATTTTACAGTATAAATATTGTACATGTGATCAGGTAGATTCAAAGAATCTCCTTGACAGGGTTTCCAGCTCAAAGCGTAGGATCTTCTAACACAGATGTATTAGATTTACCATGCTTGCTAGTTCTCATTACCGGAACGTCTCAAAGCAGACAACACGGTAAGAGTGAATCAGATAGTTACTATCTTTCTGATTAAGCCGTCAATTCATTTCGACGTCAATTCATTTCCTGGAAACAAGTTTGTTTCACATTGATTCGCCACCATCGTTTCTTTCCAGTTGACACAAGTTTGATTCATATAGAATCTCGCAAGTCACCTACCAAGAGCTTGTTTGATGTTGGCTCCAGCAGGATTTCATCTTGATGTGAGTACATAAGTAGCACTCGAATGTTCTGGTAAAATCATAAGGATAATGCATAGGACTCTTGTTAACAGCTTGTGAACTAATTGGTGTTCAACAAGTGTTAGTAATGGAATGTGTCCTAATGAGATTTATTTATGGATCTATTGGCTCTAGACTCGATTAGTGAGTTTTGGTTTTAGTAATCGAAGGATGGAGCAGACTGCCACCTATTCAATATCAACTATCTCGGAGTGAGAAAGTCAATAGAACTCGTGTGTATCTCCGTGACAAATGAGACAAGTTTCTGTTAAAAGAAACCCGAATGGCTGGGAAGGGTTGTGCATTGCTCAAAATGGGTCCCTTGATGTAGTCTTCAAATCAGGCAATCAACATTGTGATTCTGACCAGCATATGTTATTGATCCCGTTACTGCCCTAAGTTGTGTCGAGGGGCTACTTTCTTTTAGACCCTTTATCCATACATTTTTTTTTAATCTTCAACCCCTTCAATGCTTACCAAAGACGTTATTACTAAACACCTTGTTATGTGAGTGTTCAAGTGTTAGCTCAAATCTTAGTCGGCATTCTTCCTTGATAACATTCATCTTAATTCAATACCTATGGACTGCTTTTTTAACTTGGAGTGTCATTGGGTAGATCCATCCGGTTCTGGTTGGATCATAGGAACCAAATCCTAACTTACACCTTATGTCTTAGAAATCGTCGTGAAATAAGATGTTTGTAGGTATGAGATCATAACCAGTAAAACCTTTTTTGTAAGAGTGTCAAGCACTTTGAGTCGTAAGATCACTTATTATTTCCCCATGATACATTTTAAATACATTTCTCCCTTATTTTAAATACTAATTCACTTAGTTTTTGAAATACTTTATGATTAAAATTTGTCTTGAAATACCATGGGGAGAAAACTTTTATACTTTGCATGAATTAGATGGAACATTAACATGCTCCCCATCGATTTTACATATGTTTTGGCACCAAAAAACAATGAACACAAGTTGTAAAATGAATATAAAATTGAGGGTTAGCATTGTTGAGCACACAATTTTGAAAGATTATTAATTGTCATCGAAGAATTCTTGAAAAATTATGCTCAACCACCTAATCATCTTATAACAATCAATCTATTTAATAGTCATTATTATTCCTTAGATGTTATTAAGACCTTTTATAATGTGTTGAATACATAAGAATTGTCATGTTATGATGTATCCAACAATCATTAAAACATTGTTTTTCAGAAAAACTCCCCCTCAAACTTTGACTCATTTAAAAAATGACACCAAATGTAGAATAATTGTCTTGTAAAACAATATGAGGGATGGAGTGTTGAACACACAATTTTGAAAGATTTTGAATCGTCATTGAGAAATTCTTGAAAAATTGTGTTCAACTTTTTGAAAAACCAAATGTTAGAAGACTTCTCTTCTAACGCTAAGGATAAGCGCACTTATGCGTACACTCTCCTTTGTCGTTCGGGTCTGAGTTGCAATCTGAGAGTGATTACAAGTCATAAAGAAAAATTAGAAATGACATGTTTTGAAAACATTTGAAACTCCTGTTCGAACTTCATTTACACGCCCGTGTCGATATTAATCAACATTTCTAGGTACGTAAATGTTATCGATTCCAAGAGACATGTCGAGAAGAATATTTTTTGAAACATTTTCTGATTTTTTGATTTTGTATTTTCTTTTTGAAATTTTATATTTTTGTATTTTTCTTTTTTCAAAAATATGTACATGGTGATGTTTGATGAAGTATCAAGCAGATTCATTTGTCAGAACCTCCAGTTCTGCTGGAGTCAAACATCTCATACCAATTCGCCTGACAAGATACTGAAACCTATCTTCGGATAGGGCTTTAGTAAACATATCAGCCAATTGGTATTCAGTTTTGACAAAGTACAATTCTATTATACCACTTTCAACCTGTTCTTTGATGAAATGATACCGAGTATGGATATGCTTGGTACGTGAGTGTTGTACGGGGTTGCATGATATTGCTATGGCTGACTGAGAGTCACAATACAATTGTATTTTGTTGTAGTTGAAGCCATAATCTTGAAGCTGTGTCCTCATCCACATTACTTGAGCACAACTTGCAGATAATGCCACGTATTCAGCCTCTGCGGATGACATTGCAGTACAGTCTTGCTTCTTTGACATCTAGCTGACTAATTTATCACCTAGGAACTGTATTCCTCCAAAAATGCTTTTGCGAGTATCAACGCAACCGGCATGATCGGCATCTAAAAAATCTGTTAGATCAAAGCCAGAACCCTTCAGATACCAGAGTCCCATGTTAATGGTACCTCTTAAGTATCGAAAGATCCTTTTAACCTCTTTGAGGTATTTTTCAGTCGGTCTTGCTTGATATCTTGCACAATAACAAACTGTTTGCACTATGTCTGGTCTACTAGATGTCAGATACATGAGTGACCAGATTTTACTGCGGTAGTCAGTTTGGTCTACGGGTTCACCACTCAAGTCTGCATCTAATTTAGGTTTCGTAGCTAATGGTGTACCAATGCTTTGTCCTTTTTTCATACCATGTTTTTTAAGAATCTCTAAAGTATATTTGGCCTGGTTGATAAAAATACCGCATGGGGATTGGTGGATCTGAAGTCCTAAAAAGAATTTCATTTCCCTCATTAAGGACATATCAAATCTACTGTGCATTAATTTTTCAAATCGTTTAGAAAATTTAGAGTTTGTGGAACCAAAAATAATGTCATCAACGTAAATTTGCACAAGTAGAATGTCCTCCCCGTATTTTATCGTGAATAGGGCCAGGTCAATGATACCTTTAGTAAAACCTTTAGAAATTAGGAATTTTGAGAGTTCATCATACCAGGCTATCGGAGCTTGTTTTAATCCATATAGAGCTTTCCTTAGACGGTAAACTTTTTCTGGATGATCAGGATCAAAGAATCCGTCTGGTTGTGCAACATAAACCTCCTCCTTCAATGGACCATTAAGAAATGTCATTTTCATGTCCATCTGATAAATTGGAAAAGACTTGTGTGCAGCATATGCGACAAAAATACTGACACCCTCCAAGAGAGCAACTGGAGCAAGTGATTCTTCGAAATCAATACCCTCTTCCTGAGCATAACCCTTTGCTACAAGTCGTGCTTTGTTGCGAATTACAGTTTGGTCTTCATCCTTTTTGTTTTTTCATAACCACTTTAGCTTGATTACGTTCTTGCCAAAAGGTTTGTCAATGAGTTCCCAGACTTGGAGTCTATCAAACTGATGAAGTTCTTCCTGCATTGCTTCTATCTATGCAGAATCAGCCATTGCGTCCTTAATGTTTTTTGGTTCAACAATACTCACGGTGAGTGCGAACATACACATATAAGGATCTATTGTAAGTTGTCGTCTTGTTTGCACTGGCTTGGATGGATCTCCACGAACTTGAGTTAACGGGTGATCTTTTGTCCATCGGTATTCGGAATCTTGAGGTTGATTGAAGGTATGCACATTTGAATTACCAATATTACCTGAGGAAGACTCAGCATTTTCTTGTACCGGTGTACAGAAAGGATTGGTAAATTCTGCTTGATTATCATTGTTTTCCTCAGCATGAACATTTGTAGGAGTTGATGGTTGTGATGTAGGGTGAATATTCGTTGTTGGAGGTGTGTCTTGTTGAGTAGAATTATCGATAGGAGAAGAAGACTTGTTGACACGAGAAGTACCATCATTGAAAAATTCATCATATAAAGGACCGAAAAGAATATCCAACTCCTGTTGTGATGGAACTATTGTATCTGCTGAAGGAGAACTATTTTGTAGTTATGGTGCGGGGTCAGGGTTGTCATAATCTGACGCCTTTTGTCGTTGGGGAATGAGGCTTTTAGTGTCATTAGCAACAGACGTCTTAAACATCTCTTTGATCTCATCAAATCTGAGATGTATGGATTCAACTATCAATATTGTTCTCCTGTTGTAGACATGATATCCTTTTGACTGAGTGGAGTATCCCACCAAAATGCATGGATCCCCTTTTTCTTTCATCTTATCCAAGTTCTCACCATCTCTGGTTAGGTAACAAGTGCAACCAAAGATGTAAAGGTGTTTAATTGAGGGTTTTCTGTCATTAATAATGTGATATGCCGTTTTCTCATGAGTTGGGATAATGATTGATCTGTTTTGAGTATAGCATGCGGTTACAATTGCTTCAGCCCAAAAGAATAAAGGAAGTTTAGAAGCTGAAAGCATCGTTCGAGCAGCCTCAACAAGAGTGTGGTTTCATCTTTCGACAACGCCGTTCTGTTTGGGTGTTTGAGGTGTAGAAGTTTGATGCTCAATTCCTTCTTCTTTAAGAATGCATTAAGTGTCTTGTTTAAGAACTCAATGCCTCTGTCAGTGCGAACAGAAATTACAGGGGCTTGAAGATTTCTTTGGATCATCGTGAGAAAGTCTTTTAAAACTTCTGGTGTTTCATCCTTGGAACGTAGAAAGAGTGTCCAAGTATATCTTGATTAGTCATCGACAATTACCAGAATATATTTCTTCCCATTTATGCTAGCAACCCGCATTGGACCACATAAGTCCATATGAAGCAAATTTAACCGTTCTTTTTAACTTGGAACAGTCTTTGACTTGAATGAACTTTGTTTTGCTTTAATCACTTCACAAAAGGAACATAGTTGATTCTTGACGTACTTCATTTTTGGTAAACCAATCACAACATCTTTCTTGGAAAGCAAGTTGATGTAGTCAAAGTTGAGATAAGAAAGTCTTCGATGCCATAACATGCTTGAGTTAGTGATGCTTTAGCCATGAGACAGATTGGAGTTGATGAAGATGTTTCTTGAAGAGAAATTATATAGAGATCAGTTCCACGATTACCGGTTAGTAAGTCGTTTCCCTGAAGATCTCTAACAAAACACGTAGATTTCCGAAATGCAACCTCCAAATCCGCATCACAGAATTGACCAACCAAGAAAAGATTGTGATTAAGACCTTCGACGTAGTAAACCCTGTTGATTGTAATATTTCCTTGAACCAAATCTCCATAACCAAGAATTGGAGCAAATTGATCATTCCCAAAACGAACAGTACCCAAATATTTTTCAACAAAATTGCATAGCAGAGATAGATTATCCGTCATGTGCTTTGTGCATCCTGAGTCAACAATGAATAGGATGAGTTGTACAACCTGCAAGAGAATTAGAGGACGATGGAAGACATGACAAATTGGATCCTAAAGTGTTTGTGAGTTTTAAGACATTAGTTATCCTAGATACATTATCTATGGATTTCCACTGCACATGTGTTAGTAATGGATTCAGATTGCTCAAAATGTTGTATGTCATTGGCAAACACATTATCGTCAGTATCGTATTGTACCTGTTCTAATGGCTTAGCGTTAGTGCCTGAGTCTGCATTAGGAACCTCTTGGATCTTTGCCATGTAACTGTAATGTGCTTCCAACTCTTGTTCATCAATTTCTTCATCCATGTCTGCTAGCCAGTCAGATTGCTCTGCTTGAAGTTGAACACCTTTCTCAGCTTGTTTACATAGCAACATCTTTTCCTTATGATACATGGAGTCTTTAACCTATTTTGGCTTTCTGCATTCCTTAGCATAATAACCAAATTCCTTGCAGTTAAAACACTATATCCCAGACTGTTGCACTACTTGACCACCTATAGTTTCTTTAGCCCCAGCAACATTTACTGCCCTCTGATTCCCAACAGTCCATCCTGATTGTCATTCTATACCTTGGAGTAGTATCCACATTCTGGTTTCTGGAGTTTTGAGAAGTTTTGAGGTTGTTGTTGGTAGGTTTGTAGATTTTCTTAAAGTACTTTGTAATGAGAGCCAAATTTTTCTGCATGTATTTATCCCTTTGAGCTTGTTTAGGATCACTGTCTTCTTCAGAAGCTGACTCAGATGGTGGTGTGATTGGTTTGGCTATCTCTTTGCCTTTGTATCTTGTATTGCATGAGATCTCTGGTTGAAGTAAAGCTTTTGATGTTGGTGCATATTGATTTGTGAGTATGATGATTGATAATAAGGGTTCTTGAAGTGTTTACAGTAGCTACAGGTGCTAAATGGTAGCATTCTTGCCATTCTTTCCAGCAACGGAGTTCATTAACTTTCTTTTGGTATTGTTTCAGAAATGTCAAATAGTTTTTGTGATAAGAAACCTATCATCCAACTTGTGTTGTTCTTGCCAATTGTTACAAATCTTAGACCATTATGGTTGAATTTGTTGAAGCAAATGAACATTGACTCATCATAGCAACTGTTTAAATTATTTCGATTATTTCATTCATCATCTTGTAAATCTTGTGTAGTAAGACTCAATTGTTATCTCCAACGTAGAAGGAATTAGACCAAACTACCAAAATAAGTTTGTCTTGACATCTTGAATATTAAGTGATTCACCTGTTGAGCCTTTCGATGGCATCCCATATTCTTTGACTTCTGACATGCATCAACATTTGAGTAATTAACATCTCCAATTCCATCAATATCCAAATGTAATCGCTTCTTTTTTTGATTTAAAATGAGCTCTGTTTTCAGGAGTCATATTCATAACCGTCTCGACTGTTGTTTGTTCAGGAACTGCTGGAGAATTCTCTGTCGCAGGAATAGTTGGTGTGGTGACAATAGTTGGAGTGTAAGGACCTTCGAGAATGCACTTCCGTAAGGCATCACCATTTGGTCTTGTATCAGTGTATCGTAAGAATCCTGATCGCCAATGGTGCAAAATCGTCCCGTTGCAAAGCGATTGTGACGATCCCTTGAACTAGCTGCCATATTGTGTTATAGCATTTAGAACTGTCGGTTGTGGAAGTTACAATTAAAGTTGTCATGATGAATGATTGAAGAATTATGAAGTGAAAAATGATTGTAGGATCTTAAGTAGATGTGTTGTGATTAAAGTTGTGGTAAAAAGAAAGCAATAAATGTTCACGGGATTTTACAAGTCTATGATTAAAACCGAGAAAAAAATTGTGTCTTTCGCGAGGTTTTACAAAATCAATAGAAAACCGTGAATGTTAATTGATTTGGATTAAGGTTTGTTTGTTGTGAATTGAATGTCTTGAGAGTTCAAAATTCTAAGCTGACATATTTCGCTTGCAAGAGTGCATATTTCGCGTGGCTTGAAAGAAAAATTGCATATTTCGCTTTGCTTGGAAATTACGTATTTAGCTTGAGCTCAACATAGTTCGATTGGACTCAACATGTTTCGTTTGAAAATGAATTGCATGTTTCGCATGTATTTAATTCTGCATGTTTCGCTTGAAATTCAATCCTTCATGTTTCGCTTGATTTGCATATTTCGCTTCAAATTCAATCTTTCATGTTTCGCTTGATGTTTAACATGTTTCGCTTGTTGTTTGACATATTCCGCTTGAACTCGTAACAAACATATTTCGCTTGAAATTCAAAAAATTAGCAGAGTTTCTTTCTTGAAAAATGTAATATTTCGCTTGAGGTTCACCTGCATATTTCGCTTACACTAAACTTGTCATATTTCGCATGAATTAAACCTGCATATTTTGCTTCGAATTAAATTTACATGTTCCGCTCAACCTGTTAACATATTTCGCTTGATGTCACTTTTGAGTGAGCACCACTTAAACTAACAAACAAGGTGTCCTTGTCTTGTGAAGCAAAATTTATGGATCTTGGTCTCCCTTGTATGACCGGTTGGGACCACAAAAAGGATAAGAAAATCTCAAATAAGCTTCCAACTTAAGCAAGCTAAATAAGCTCTAAATAAGCACAAAAATTAGCAAAAATGAAAAACAAAGGACTAGTTTAGTGAGAATAGAAGATTTAGACCAAGTATAGCAAGGTGTAAACAAGCAAAACAAATCAATAAGCCCAAAATTTTTAAGCCGTGAGCTTATTGTCAAAATAAGCCACGAAATTTTAAGCTTATAATCACGAATCAAACAAAATAAGTTGTAGAATGATTAGAGCAATGATGTAGATAAGCAAAACAAACCAATAAGCCAAATTTTTTTCGATTCGTGAGCTTATATAGAGAAATAAGCCACGAAAAAAAAGAATTTTGAGCTTATTAACCCACAAAACAAACACAATCTACCCGAGGCTCTTGATACCAAATGTCAGAATCTAAATAATCACTTCACTTCATAATGATGAACAAGAAAAGTAAGCTAGGAGATGAGAAGAATTGTAAAAAGAGAAACTTAAAAGAGAAAAAGTGGAGGTGGATTAACTTGTGAAAATACAAATGAGACCAACAACCCTATCTCCACACATGGAGATGCTAACACAATTCCGCAGAAGGATTATAAGCGACAAGGTCCTCTAATCTCCTACCATACGCCCCATGTTCAATACCAGCCGCAAGGCCATCTTGTATCCCCTTCTCAATAGCTCGACTGATGGCTGCTCCTAAAGCAGAAAGATACTCAGACGAATTCAGACACTTAGTAAGAAAAACCTGGAGACCATGAGTCAATAGCCATCTTCGACCGGCAATAGTCGTGAGCAGGTGAGGGTATAATTTCTCATCAAAATGCAAAGCCATTTCTGACAGATCAACCTCCAGCTTGGCCAACTTATCACCAACCATACGCATCTGGACATCTTGAAACTCCTTAAACTGTTCCTTCAGACGCTCATATGTTGGAATTTGGTCGCGGAGACCAGAGCATGTAACTTCCAGAGCATGCACCTACAAGTAGCCAAGAATATAAGAACAAAATAAAATAGGAAAAGTGTACAAGGCGCAAAAGTTCTAATGAGTATACCTGAGCAACAAGGCTGTCATTTTGAGATTTCAAGGAAGTCACAGCAGCATTAGTGTCTTCTAGCTCAAGATTTTTAGCGGAAACGAAGGACTGGAGATCCGCGACCCTCGCAGTAAGAGAATCCTTTTCAGCTCTGAGATCAGCATTCTTCTGTTTTAAAGAATCCAATTCTTCCGCACGCACCTTTTTGGCAGTCTCAGCTGCGGCCACTTGAGCACCAAGGCGAATAGCCTCCGCGGCCTTCGTTTTCTTCCGAAGAAGCTCAGCCTTCAAACTTTTAATTTCATCATCTTTAGATTTCAACAAACCCGCTCGCTTCCCACGTTCATCCTCTAACCGTTTCCTTTCACTAAGACTATACTCGGTTCTTCTCCTTACTTCAGAATTCAAACAAGCTTGCCGAGCGGTCTCAACATTATACTCCGTAAACAACTGATGATAATCCATTGCACGGATCTGAGAAAAGAGAACTAGAGGAGCCAAGTGGTCAATGAATTCCTGAGAAGTATCGTAATTATCTAACAAAGCATCATTGGGAACATTCCACCGCGGAACAAAAACATCCTGAAGAATTGCCGAGTCCACCTCTCGGGATCCAAGTAAAAGCTCTTTACCGGGATGTTGGGAAGCACCAGCCACGTCCGGTTTCAAAGTGTCTGCAAAACTTGAATCAAGAAATGTATTAGGACAAATCTTTGAGGTAATGTCCGCAGTAACCGGGAGAAACAAATGGGAAGATACAATAGCTGTGTTAGTGGTAGTCACGGCCTCGGTCATCACTGGAGGATCGACAGACCTGATAACAGAATCAGCCTCAGCCTCAGAAGCGTTGTTACTAGAATGATGAGTCTGAGGAAATAGAAAACCTTTCGGATGGACCGATGGTACGGACGTTGGGTCCAGTAATGACGTCAGTAAAATCACCAGCTTCACGTTCAAGCGTAACGAAAACAGAGGAAGTAACGAAAGGCAAAGTTGCTATAGCTGCAACATCAATCTCAGCATTTAGAACACTCCTTTCGAACAATTCTTTGATAACAGATGGAGACTTACCACTAGTAGCAATCCCATCGGATGTTCCGTAATCTTCCCTTAGCTTTTTAGCAGGATGCATGGAACCACTAGCATCCGTGGCCGCTTTCCTCTTCTTGCGGTAGCGGGCAGGTTTCTTAGCAACCACGGTCTTTGCAGCAACATTTTCAAGATCTGCTCCAAATACAATATTGTTACCATCACCACCAATAGCGAAATCTTTCTGATTTCTGCTGCCACCTTTATCAAAAAGCTTATCAACACTATCCTCTAGCGCTGCTTCAGATCGTGCCGAGGCAACCGGTAAAAGCGGAACAACACGCCCTACGGTGGTATCTAGAAGTTTTGGCTCATCCTTAGCACGATTATTTTCGACAACCATAACCTTGGTGGGATCCAGAACATGAATAAAGGCAGTCAAATCCATTTCTGCACAAACAAGCAAACAATTACGAACAAGAACACACAAATTATAAAGAATGTAATATATAGGGACAAATACCCACCCTCATCATGATTGTTACGAAAACTTAGGTAAGTATCTTAATCGAAAGTATAATAATGACTAGTCCCAATAAGACAAAGGAATGGTTCCGGAAACTTCCAGAACGGAGCTGGATGCGCAACAAGAGTGGCGTAATGGTTTGCATTAAAATCAGTTGGTTGTGGAGGTGGGTCTCTAAAAACGGTTTTGGCTGTATGCCATGGATAGATAGCGGGGCACGCAAAGGATTCGACCCAGAAAAAATGGTCATTCTAGTTTTTAAGAGAATCTATGGGTTTAGTATAACACGCAGGAGTGTTATTGGAGCATTTACTGAAAGACATCCATCCCTTGTTCTTAGAGTTTACATAAAAGCAACGGAACAAACCAACTGTGGGTTCAACCCCATGTACATGACACAAAATTTCAAAATGAGAAACTTTGGCGACCCCTATAACTGAAAGCTGAGATATATTGATATGATAATACCTAAGAATATCAACAAAAAAGGTGGAGAAGGGAAATCGAAGATTAGCAAAATCAAAGAAACGGGTGTAAAGGCCAATCATTCCTTGAGGGTTCTCATGTATTGTTTGCTTACGAGTAGGCAGTTATGGATGAACACACTCAGGAATATGAAATTTAATGCAAAGAGAGTCAAGACTCTTTTGGGTAAGAACATATTTAATATCTGTAATGCTACCCATGGAGGAAAGCAATTAAAGATCGAAACCTCACCTGAAAATCTAAAGATCCCTCGAACAAAGGCACGACGTGGAAAAGCAGTTTAAAGAAAAAGCTTCTAAAATCTTCAACAATGGCGAAAAATAGTGAAAAAAGAAGAAAAGGAAACAGTGGAGAATGGATGGCTATTTATATTCTTGGTTTAGTAAATACGGTTTCAATAAGATCCGTACATGTGTCCTTAATGGGTGAAGCAACGGACGCGATGAAAAGTAAAAAGACAATGATGACAAAAGGGCAACTGACTATAAGTCAAATCAAGAAGAAAACGAAAGGATAGGGTGCATACACGTCATATTAACCCTACCTAACCAAGTAAAGAAAGGTCACGAAGTAAATTAAAATGTCACGGAAGCAAAGACAAATTGAGTCTAGCAATACTAACCGCACACATCACAAAGCCACATGCAATAAGCATACTAGACTGGGGGGACTTGGTGACGTATAGGAAGTCTAACATGACTTTGGGCCAAGTCCAAACTATTAAGATAAGGCTTTGGCCTAATTAAATAAGAAATAAGCATAACGGACCGGAACTAAGCCCAAGTATTGCACTGGCAGCGGTCCGGAGGTATTAAGACGGACGCGAACTATCCTTAGGCCGCTTTCGCAAGGCTATTCAACAGACTAACTAACGTCCGCGGAAGTTAGTTCGTTGCAGCAATCACGATTATCACGGATCCTTGCCCGACAAGGGACCCACTTCGGCTCACTAACAGGAATAAGCGAAATACTAGGAAAACCTAATATTTGGCTCACTTATAAATAGGGGTACCCTGACACCCTACAAGGTACGATTTTCTGACCACATTTTACACACACATACATACACACACACACTGACATTCTCTGACAAAACATGGATACTTACTCTCACGCCGGAGTCTAATCGTGGGGTCCGTCCCCACGGTAAGACTAACGGTTTACCTTTATTTTTGCAGGAAACTATCCAAATCACTTGATTTAGTACAAGATCTAATCCATTTACATCTAGTTGGCCTGGCCTAACAAGCGATCCAGATTCAATTCAAACTCGTAACACAAACATGGATACTTCAATACTTTCAATGAACCATTGTGCGCTTCTACTATGCTCACAGAAGGTGCCACATCGGTAGTAACATTATCATTGGATAACTGCTGGAATATCTGGCAATGTAAAGAAAATTTAAGTTTAACAACATACATAATATGGTATACGAGCAAAAGTATAAACTAAAAACAAATCAAACATAAAAAATAGTGTTTAAACTATACATATGAATGTCTTCCCGAAGAGCTAAAAATCACTTCATCTTCAGCTCTAAGTGGTAAGGTAAACCTTTTCTGGCATGTCTTTTTTTAAATGTGACTGAACCCTTGCCTCCAGTGATCTCGAGTAAAGTGATTGATGCACCTCTTTGCTATGCAAAACAAAAGATTTATATTAGAAACACTTAGTGAATTGCAATACTGAGCTAATTGCAATACTAACACGTAAAATGAGAATACATGTGACTCTATGTGTCTCAGACTACACAACGATTTACTGATGGATGGATCACCAATTGACAAGTCACACTGGCGGCCTTGTCCAACTGTGAAAATTGAACAATCCATGACAACATGAGGATTGTGTACACCAGAAAAGGCACGCGTATTAGAATTCTACACTAACTATAGCAGTTAACCCTCGCATAAGACAAACAAGATATTGCAAAGGGGATTCAAATGTATGTTTCAATAGTGAGTGCAGTTGCAGCAGTCTGGGTATCCTACCTTTGGTCCTAAATTTGTACAGGTCAAATATTCAAATAGATACAACTGCAACATAACTAAGTATCCATATAACTTCCTTAGACAACCTGATTTACCAAAGTCATCACTACAATTCCGATTAGCAGAACCACATACAAACACTATCTTGGTACTAATTTCAAATCACACATCCAAAAACCTCCTACGTTAACAAACAATCCATAATGTGCCCAATGTGTCACAGTTAATTATCAGATTCTAATTATCCAATACCTCATAATCAGTTTCAAAATCACATATGCAATCATCCCAAACATGAATTCCTTTTTTATATAGACTTGTATCCTTGTGTTCTGCATTTTATGTAAACAAATGTGTAAGTAACATAATTATAAATGTTATATAACATTAGTCAAAAAGGAAAGGAAGTACATGGGCATCTTGCAGCAAGATCAAGACTGTAAGGATCATGGGCAACGTTCATCCTGTGTGAATGCCATATGGATATACATCTGCCTTGTCATCCAACATAGGATCAACCTCGCTAATTGGTGTGATTTTTTTATCCTTGTCACTACCTATTACAAAATAAATAAATAGCCAATTATATTTCTTTTCTAATACTTATATATCTAAATCAAATCAATATGTTACATTTACATACAAATCAAATGAATATGCAAATCATGTAAACCATTAAATTTTACATTATGGAATATAATGTTTATAAAAAACAAACAACAATAATTAAACTGTTTTTAAAGTGTAATTCAACATTCAGAACCAAATATCTAAATCTAAATATGCTTTATGAACATATTAAAACCCAGTTAGTGTAAGAACCTCAAGAATAACCTATCTCTAAACTCTCTTAAGAACCTGGGTTATAAAACACATCTCATTCATTTAACTACAAACTAAAAATCATTAAAAACTAAATCACCACTGTTGTCACGATTGCATACATGGTCGAACTCTAACATTTCATGTATATTAACTGAATTTCCTCTAAAACTAAATCATCATTAACCATGCTTAATCTTAGACACTGTAAAAACCTCGCTATAACCTATCTTTAAGCTGTCTCAAGAACCTGGATTCAAACATTTGTTAAACTACAATATCGAATTCATTAAAAACTAAATCATTACTATTGTCAGAATTCCAAACATAGTCTAACTTTAACATGTTATCTCTTGTGTATTAACTGAATCTCCTTTAAAAGTAAATCACCATTAAGCAAATGACATGAGCTAATAATAATTAAGCTTCAACACTAAATACCTAAATAAAAACGTGCTTTCTAAACATACATGTTAGCTCAATACCTGTTTTATAAATATAACTTAGCATTATGATTGTAAAACCTTGGATATAACCTGACTTTAAACTGGCCTAACAACATAAGATAGAAAAACACATCTCATCTAGCTAGCTAAGTATATACATGTATAAACATTGGATATAACCTAAATCTAAGCTAGTAAGTATATACATGTATAAACATTGGATATAACCTAAATTTAAGCTGGTAAAAAACCTAGGTTACAAAACACATGCATACATCTAACTCCGAATTGAAAGTGATTAACAATTAAATAACTGTTACTGCATTCCTAAATCTAAAAATCAAACATAATTTAAAATAACATTAATGCAATGGCGTACAAAAACCATACATAAAAACAAACACTGATGTGAATAAAACGTAAATCATATATGAACAACAATATATAAAATACTAATAAACCATGATAATTAAAACAAACCTCCTGAACCAACAATAGAACCTATATTCTTTGTTCCTCCATAACATCTAGAACTTCCAGAGCCTCCATTAGTATTGTCTTTTTGTAACTATTGCTTGACAAAGCTGCAGAACCTCCAAAACTTTGAGAACCTCCACTTGCTACATTCTTCCTATAACTCTTGTTAGACAAGTAGGTGGCTTTAAATTTGGTACCCCATGTTGGTATTTTTCCTTGGTACCCCATGCTGGTATTTTTCCTGGTTGGATACCTATTCATGATTTGATAGAATTAAAATGACAAAAGCTAAGCAATTAGATGATTTGTAAGCTATGTTTCGTATATATTTATACTTAAAATTTATGTATATGAGGTTGGTTTTCAGTGAACAAATAGTTTATGTACTTATGGATATGGAATGAAATAAAGTAATATATGTTTCAAAAATATATTGAAAAAAAACAAACATATAAAAATAGGAATAATGACATAAGATAAAAGGCCAAATCAATATTGTTATTTAATAGATAACACAAGTTCGCTATTATATCAAGTTTGAATATACGATGTTAGTTTTTGCAAACATAACAAATGTCCTGAGTTCAAACCTTCCAAGCCTATATTTTTAACAAAAATCCGAAATTAACTGTAAAAAAGGTGTCCCATGTCATCGTTGAGGTGGCATCCCAATCACTAAATCATATAATAAAATACACTCCCCATACATAAGTTATATTATATAGTATATATATATATATAATATATATAAAAATTATATATATATATATATATATATATATATATATATATATATATATATAAAAGGTCACTCTATTTTCAGCACCAATATTAATGCGAGAACTGCGAGAATTCATTTCAACCAATCAAAATCTTTTAAATAATAGTACTTTTTATTTAAATCAAAAGGGTACAATAGTAAAAAGACTATTATTTTTTTTGAATTTTTTTATTAAAAATGTATTTTAATAGCCTGGATTTTAGGAAGTAAGATTTTTTTTTCTGTTTTTTTTTGCAAAACATACTTTGAAAAATATCCCGTGCATACATGTTTTCTATTGAGTGCATACATGTTTTTAGGAATTATTTTTTATTTTAATTTTGGGAATAATTTAACATTCATGTTTTTCAAATATTAAGGTGCATATGTGTTTCTTTAGATAATGTAAATTTATAACAAACTAAAAACATAAATGTTATACAAAAAATTCGATATCAATTGTAATACAATTTAAATACAAATTTCTAAAAGTAGAAAATACATGAATCTAATCGATCTATACAATGCACTAATAATATTTAGCGCAAACAGATCGACATATGTGCATAGAACATATGTATTTGAAGTTTCTCGTCAGATTATTTCGAACATGTGTGCAAGGCTTTCAAAAACATACATGCACGCCTTCAAAAAACATGTTTGTCTCTTTGCTCTTTAAATCTTTATCATAACTATCTTCTCGCTAGATAATATAAAACACATGTGCACTCTTGATATTACTCATCATAATCGTACCTGTAACCACAAACAATAATTAAACGGATTATTTAATCATAACAACTAACAAAACGCATATGCACCATCCTTTTAAAACAACTTTAATTAAACATAATGTCACCGATTAGACTAGCAATGGGCTTTTAAGATACATTGTGGCTAGTATAAATCCATAATGACACCATTTACACTCACAAAAGCTCGTTTAACTAGCTTAGATTTTTTTAGCAATAATCATTTACATTGTAGTAAGCGATGAGTATTATCATAGTCATTTAGAGCATATAAAGTTGGTACTTGAAACTTTAAAGCATAATGCCTTGGTAGCCAATATAAACAAATGTAGTTTTGGCTGAACAATTATAGTATCTTCTTTTAAGCACTTGACAACAACCTAAACATTATAAGCATTCACAATTTGGTCCAAAAACACAATAAAATTGAGGTGGCATTTGCTCCAATAGCTTAAAGATTAAGACTTCGTTAACTCAAACCAAAAACCAATGAAAAACCCCAAATCAAAAACCTTAATCAAAACTCAGGTTGGACATGATGTTTTTATGAGAATGATGGGTACCAAACTCATGCCATTCGTATGATTTTTTTTTCAAATCGAAACAATAATTTTTGAAACAAAATTGATGGCTTGACTTTTTCAAATCAATTTTTTTATCAAATCAAAAGCCATATTTCGTCTTTTAAATCGAAAAATAGATATGTAGTTTTAAATCGAAAGTTTTATTATATCAAAACACACATAGTATTTCATATCGTAGACGAATTTTGGATTACATAATTTTCGTTCATATGAAAGCCAAAAAATGAATTATAGACAAAACAAACCTACCATATTCGAAGAAAGTGGAGAAGAAGCCGATGCAACTGATAATAATGCTTGTTAATGTGCGCAAAGCTCCCACGCGAATCAACCAACTTGATTACAGATCAAAAATTGTTTTAGTTTTCAGATCTAAGTGTTTTCCAGATCGAAACCAATTATTCATTCTCATATTCAAAGCCAAAAAAATGCATAGGTTTTTTTAAGGAGCGGCAGAGTTTTTGGGAGAGGGTAGAAGATTTATTAGGGTTAAAGCAAATCGATATACAGAGTTTAAAAGAAAAAAATGTAATTGTGATATCGTTTAATTACCCTTACATAGTTACAACAACTAACATGATCTTTTGATTATTTACATAAATTGCTCATTCAATTTTAACCATTGATCAAACTCATCTAATGGTGTGCATGAGTTCTCGCATTAATATTGGTGCTGAAAATGAAGTTACACTATATATATATATATATATATATATATATATATATATATATATATATATATATATAAAAAAATACATATATATATATGATACCTATTATAAAATGTATGTACATATGTTAGATATAATATATATATATATATATATATATATATATATCTTATATCTGTATATATGTACATATGAATATAAATACATAAATATTATATAAATATATATATTATAAATATAGACATTATAAGTAATATAACATATATATATATATATATATATATATATATATATATGTATATATATATATATATATATATATATATATATATATATATACATATATATACATATACATATACATATATATACATATACATATATATATACATACATATATATACCATACATATACGATATATATACATCCATAAATATATAAATATATTATATACATATATAATAAATTTATATATATATTATATATAAATATATATAGAATAGGTTCATGAGAAAGTGTTAAAGTCAGTTATGTATAGAAGCCACTAGATAAATGCCACGTGTAAATTAAACATTTCAATTAAAACAATATCTTTATTAAAGCTAAAGGGTATTGTCGGTATTTTCACTTTAATATTTGCTAACCGTAAACATGTCTTAAATTAAAAAAATTAATGTCTTCTCAACCTCATATTCAAAGAAACCGATCTGCATCATGATAATTACCACTTCGTATGTACTCACCATCAATACAATAATATATGTTCATGTTTTAAGCCGTTGTACTAGTCCACCCAGTACCGGACCTTATATTCTTTCACCCTACAAAATCTTGATCTATCTCTGAGATTTCTTGTATTTTTTTAAGGATGTATCGAGTCATTCTAGATGTATTGATTTATCATTGATTATTTCTTGATGTATCGGTCCGTCATAGCTTATCTTTCGCGACCATATTGTCGTACTTATAACTGATATTCGTGCCATGCATGTTGCTGTCCAATCGAAGTCTCCGAAACAGGTATATAGTTGATTGTTTGCGTATCAACATTCAGTGTTCATTTTTCCATGCAACAGCCTTCGTTCATTTAGCCGCCGCCGACGGATGATAAATCCTCAAACGCATAGCTGTTGTTGTTAATATGGTTCAAGTTATATGTACAACTTCTTTTCACATCAGGCTATCGTGTATAGTTATTTATTAATTGGTCGTGTATGGAAAGTAATCACAGTGTATGAGTCGGTTAATTGGTCGTGTATAGTTATTTATTAATTTCTTATTAGTAATAGTGTGTGTAGACACTAGTTTATTAATTCATGTATGAAGTTTTTCACATCAGGCTATCGTGTATCATTTAGAAATTTTGGTGGAGTAGTTTATGTGTATGATCAACTTTGATCTAAGGATGTATCGAAACGATGGATTTATCGAGTTAGTGTTTGTCGTGACAATTTTATGGGTTATGTGTACCAATCTGAATGTATCATTTTTCAGCAAACACGGGTTAATATGTGATGTATCAATTCGATCTGTATCACCCTACAATCATTAATAAATGTCGTATAAAGAAATGATAAAATGAACTGAAATATTTTTCATGGTGTTAAATAGAATAAGTTTAAGAGATCAAAATATTAAAAAAAATTGGTTTGAGAATGAAAGGAATAAAACGTGCGCGGGGACGGAGCACGTACTCCACAAATTGTGATGTTAATTTAGCCATTTCTTTTTTTATTAATTACTTATATGCCATTCCTTTTATTATGATTTAAGTAGATCAAAATTGATACATCCGACGGCTAAAATTACTTCCTACACTTCCTATTTTAACATACTATCTTACGATAACCTCCCTCTATATATATATATATATATATATATATATATATATATATATAAAATTCAAGATAGCATGTTTGAATACACATTACCCGGCAACATAATCAACGGCTAAAAATACTGATGATACTAACATTAAATCCATCAAGTGAGCAAAAACATCGATTGCGGCTAGCAGTGAAGTGACGCCACAAGAAGTTGGAGTGTAACGAACGAATGTACCCCCAGAAACATCAATATGGTCATCCTTAAGTTGTAATAATCAATTTTATATTATCAATTGGATACAAACTACAACAAAACTAATTATCAATTGCAAATAGTGACGCAACATACAAACGCTGTATATCACACATCGAGCCTTAGACAATAAGCAAACAAAATTTCAATTGGCAACACAAAGCATGAAGGCTTCGAGTCACATGATTATAATCCAGCGTCTAACAGTGAACACACATAGATTTAAGCAAAGGTATGTACTACCATATGAGCAATTAAACCGATAACATTTTTTGCTCAAAAGCTTTTAGTCACTTCAAATAGTGTAACAGATAAAGTTGAAAAATGGCATAATTCACAAGTTGGAAAACAAAAAAATGTAATTAAAAGTTAAAATTCCACAAATACTGACTACTTAAGTAAAACCTCATATATTGGTAAAAAAAGGGTACAAAGGGATCTACATCAAACAAGCATAAAAATAAAAGAGAATATTCTTAGCGGATAACATAAACTTAAAATGAAAAACCAAAGATCCAAAAAAAACAAAACCTTGATTCAATAATCTGCTACATATTGGCAGAGCTTGCATAAAAGGCTGAAGCTTCTGATGCTCCTCCAATAGTTCAGTCAAATAGTGACTGCAAGAAAACCAAAAATAGATGAAAAACAAAGTAAGAGGAAAAAAGCAATAAAGAAGAAGAAGAAGATACCTATCAACATCTGGGTTAGTTCTAATAAGTGGAGAAACAGCTCTTGCTGGAGAAAAATTGGGATTATATAAACCTGACATGGAAGTAGAAAAATAGGGTTGGGAGGCGGGGGAAGATGATGGAATGGAATAATAAACAAAAGGGTTTGTGTTTTTTTTTTGTGCCAATAATAAAGGGAACAGACAGACAGACAGACACACTTACTAAAAAGTCGGTCAATTTCTTTTTCTTTTTTACTACTCTTGTTTACAGTAAGTAGTAGTATATACTTTACCAGTCTAGTTGCTACGTAGTATCCTTTCTTTCAATGTTTTTATACTGTCTCAATATATCTTCCACCAGCACCAGGCACCATCACCTCACCACCGCGTATGATCCCTTGTATTTTGGCCAAAGTTTGATGGTCATCACATAGCCAACTTTTCTTCCAAATTTATAAAATACTTTTATGTTGGAAACAAAATATATACAATTTTATTATTTTATATACTTATAAATACTCTCTCATACACATCATTTTTATTCACAATTTCAAAAATCATCTTTCTCAATATTTACAAAATTCAAACAAAATATTTCTCGTTGTTTATTTTTGTCAAATGGACTATGAATCATGTTCATCAACTCATCAGAATAATAAGCAGGGCCGTCTCATTGATTTTGGTGGCTTTGTGCCGTGACAACGAAAAGCGCCTCTTGCACACAAAATTAGTATGCATGTCGGCCTGTGTGTATATACAAACAAGTGTTATCTGAAGCCATTAAGTACTCCATAACATTAGATCCCGACATTCTACTTTTAAAAAGCAAGTATTAAAAGATTCATAACTTGTCAAATAAAATTGTTACATAAAACACATGATCCAATACTTGTGTGAAATGTTAAAAAAGATAAGAAAGAATGTGAATCATAAAAAAGAAGACAAAAAATACTCGTGAAAGCTTAAGTGCAAGTTTACTTTGATTTAGTTAATTAGTAAAAGGATAGAATTTCTTAATACATATTAAATGGGCTATGTAGCAGTTTCAACAAAATTGAGCCCTATAGAAACAGGTGGCCCTGTGCCATTGCACTGGTTGCACACCCTTAGAGCCGGCACTGATAATAAGTTAATAGTATGAATTTGACATTATTAAAATGTCTGGTGTAGTTTATTAACAACAAGATTTGGAGACCCGCGCTTCGCTGCGGCGGGTCTCGATTAATGTGTTATTTTTTTTCCGTTCGAGTTTGTTGACATAAAGGGTTTTTTTTAGTTTCCTTAAAGTTTTTTTTAGTTACCTTAAGATATGTATTTTTTTAGTGGGTTAAAAATAGTTTAGTATATGTATTTTATTTAAACAAATTTAGTAGGCTGAATTTTTGTATAGTTCTTTGTTTTTAAGCCCGTGAGGCCTTTTTTTCTTTGTGTGCTTCGTTTGGTTTTTTGATACCGATGTAGGTTATACCGGTAGCGTTGTTGGTTTATAGTTTTTGGGGGCTCGATGGTGGGAGTTGTCTCCCACTATTTTTGCTCTATATAAGTGTGGGTTTTGCATCATAGATATCATCAATCTTGTGTATCTCTTTTAGTTATCTCTTTTAGTTATTACTCAATGGCTCAAGTTTTAGTTTCAGCTTCAGTTGTGGAAGAAGGTGCTGGTGAATCTGTTCCCCAGGTTCCTAAAGAGCGTTTGTTGTTGTTATTGGCTCGGGAAGTTTGATGTTAGAAAGGTGGGGGAATACAGGAGGATGTCGCGTGAGCTAAAGGAGAGTGTTAGGAGGTTGAATGTTTTCATTGCTGAGTTAAGGGCCCTGGGGAATTGTGGGGATGACTATGAGAGTCTTAGGTTTCTAGAGCGTATGCAGTTGGAGAGTATGGAAAAGTGTGTCCATTTGCGCTTCATTGATGAAGGAGACTCATCTGAAGATAAGTGAGAAGGGCAAGTTCATTTTGAAGATGAAGAGGGGTGTGGTGGTGTAGGTTTGTGTAGCGTATCTACAGTAGGTGTTGGTTAGTGTTTTTTGGGTGTTAATGTATCTTTTGTTTGGATGGTAATCATGTGTCTGTTAGTAAAATTGTAACACCCCCAAAATGGATCGTCGCAGCAGAATATGGGTCTGGGGATGGTACATCATAGATCAATAACACAAGATAATATAAGAACGACCAAAAAGTCGTTTAAAACTGATACATTGGATTTAACAAAGCGTTTGTTACAAAAGCCCGAAGCTTTACTTGTTCATTGTTTCCAAAATACAAAGATACTAGTTCATAACAGATATCCCAAAATGAAATGCAACCAAATCTTTAACATGTGACTTCAAAATATAACCACCAATGTATCCCTTGCACCTCGTGCCTTATTGACCTCCTGAAAAACATTGCTTTAAAAACGTCAACATATTGTTGAGTGTGATTCATAGGCTTTTAAACATGTATAAATGTAGGACCGCAAGACTCCCCCATGATAATGCAACAGATGCAAACATCATAAAATGTAATTACGTTTTCCTAAGCTCATGACACTGAAGCTCGACATGTATGAAATGCAATATAAATTGCCAACATTGCCCGTGATGATGTTCTAACCCGCAACATCCTATGTCCGACATGGTATACGTTCGTTTGTCCAGTGATAGCTAATCACCCGAACGGGGATGTCAATCCTAAATAGATCTATTTATAACATTCACGAGCATCACAACAGTAACTGCAGTTCATGATTATCAGCTCAGAAAGGTTTTTCGATACTTTAGCAAAACGACGTAATCAGTTAAATTACACTTGCGTCCAATTTGTAAAACATGCATATGTTTCTCACCCCAAAACTTATAAATCAATATAAATGTAAAACGTGGGGCTATGAACTCACCTCGGGTGAATTGAACAATCAACAATGTATATCACAACAGATAATGTGTCACGATAATGACCGAATGCAACCTAATCAAGTATAGGCCGAATAAGTACTAAGCACTTTGAATAACTACTACCATATATAATTCTATATAGCTACATCACCATCTAATTGCGTTTGTGAAATCGTATTTATAAAGTTAAAACGTTTATAAATATTTCCTTAGTAAAAACGACATAACTTTATCGTTTTAAGCCCGTTTCTTACGTTTCTTATATCACGCATTCGTATTAAGATGAGTTATCAAAATATTACATTTTCATATTTTTAAACCTACTGGTGAACAGTGCTTTTTACTGTTCGTGACAATTATAAACTTATTTTTTATAACTTTAATTAACATAAAACCTGTAAATGTCGTATCTTATTCGTTTTAGATCCGATTTTAGGAATTCTTTCGAGCACGTCTTCGTAATTAAAAGTTCTATCTATTTAATGATGTTTTCAAAATGTTATTTACTGATGTGAATAGTAACTTTTATAAAAGTATTTATTGTCGTAAACTCACGTAATTCATAACTCGTTCGTTATTAATCGTAAAATTATGATTCTTATTGTTTTGAAATCCTAAAATTATGTACTAACTGATAATATATGTTTAAATTTTCATTAGATGTGAATAATAATTTGTTTTTATAAAATTTCTTTTATAAACGCGTTTAATTAACGTATAACTTAAAATTAGCGTATCTCCTTCGTTATTAATCGGTTTTTCGAGTTATCTACATGCCCACGATCCTTGTGACATGTAGTATTTTATAAAATCATAAAATATATATGTTAAATTCGAATTTCAAACAGCCCACTTTGTCCATTTTGTTAAAATGTGTTTAAAAGTTGTTTTTATAACTTTTTAGTTTCACCACTTTGTTACAAGTCCATTACAACCTTTAATATCATATGTCTTACATCCTTAGGGTCTCTAGTCCATAATTAGTCCTTATATTGTCCAATAATCACAATATTCATAAGCTTACACACTCATTGAACATTTATAAGTAACTTTTTATACCTTTTACTTGTATATACTTTATATAACTTAACCAACACCCATTTAGTGTATATACTTGCTTTATAACATGATCCATAACATCCATATATCATATGACAAAGTTTACCAAAACCATAAACAAGAATAAAAACCATTTTTCATGTAGATAAGTTACTTAGATGGTGATTAACTACACAAACATTATATATGCATAAAATCACAAAAGTAAAGAGATTAAGGGTGTTAGGTAACCTTAATATGAAGTGTAGTAATGAACAAAGTAATCTAAACCCTTGTTTAGAAACCAAACCCTAGCTTACAACCCTTGAAAACCCTAATTCCAAGCTAAACCCTAATCTTGAACGTTCTTGCTTTAACACTTGTAAACCATAAAGCAAACCTTCTAAACACCTTAGGTTATCTTAGATATGATGTAGGAACACTTGTAATTGTTGTAAATAAAATTTGTATGGATGGTTTAGGGTTTTGATTTGGAGTCGTGGCCTAAAGAAAAGGAAAAAGGAGAACTTTGTGTGTTTACACCTTAGAAATGTGTTATGTATGTGTTTCTATCTAGCTAAGGCATTATATACCCTATGACTTATTCAAGGAACACTTAGAGGATTTCTAGGAAGACTTTGGTCATTCACTATTAGGGTTGGTATGAAAATATCTAGTGGTTCCCTAAATGAGTAGTCATCCCATGAATTCTAGGAAGTGTGATTGAATTTAGATATTATCCTTGTGTCTATCCTTCCATATCCGGTTATATATGTATATAGGTGATGATATTTTGTAAATTTTGAGTATTGGGTATAATTGTGGGTATTTGTTGAAGCGTAGAAAAGTTTTGGTGGTTTCGGGAATGCCTAAACGTATTTTATCGCGAAACGTAAACACTTTACGCAACCAATAAAAATAAAATGAACAAAGTTAATAATTATCCTCAAAATAATTACTTAACACTTGCTTGATGTAAACATTTAATTGTTTGATGCCCGTTTACATTGAACGATAATTTTTAGCTTACGCGATTTAACTTAACGTTTTCAATTTAAAAGCAAACGCGTACAATACTAAAAATAAATAGTGAATTTATTGACGACGTACAATGACCCTAAAACACGGGGTGTTATAAAAATGATGTGTCTGTGAATGGTGTGTATGTTAAGGTAGAAGGTCTTATGTTAGTAGAATCATGTGTGTTTGGTGTCTATGCTAGGATAGGAAGTCTTATGTATGTTGGTGGAATCATGTTTATGTGAAAGGTTATGAATGAAAAGTATGTTGTTATGTATTGAATATGTATTTTTATCGATATCGTTGTTTGTTTACTTATGTGATGAATGTTGTTGTTTTATATTGTATTCAATAGTTGTAGGTTTGTGGATGGAAAGTATGTTGTTATCTATTGTGTTTGTTTTTTTGTCAATATTGTTGTTTCTTTACTTATGTGATGAATACTGGTGTTTCTTTGTTTATGTCATGAGTAACTTATGTGTTTTCTGAATTTTGACATTAGCCGAATTTTGTGTGATGATGAACTTGCGCGCTTTCTGAATTTGAATTATAATCTATTGGATCAGTTGTAGATAGTGTTGTTTCTTTACTTGTGTCATTAAAGTTGGACTATATTTTAGGTTAGTCTTAATGAAACAGTTTGTAGTGTCGGTCGTTGACATAGGTTTTCTTCACTAAGGAGTTTAAAGGAGGAACTTATTTGCGGTAACTTTGATTTTTTTTTTGACTGGCTGAGTTGTTAGTGAAGTTTGGTCTTTTAAGCGTTTGTGTTAGTGGAATTTTTAGGGTAGAGGTATTTTGCGTGTTTGCTGGTGTGATTGATCGTTGACATAGTTTTCTTCACTAAGGAGTTTAAAGGAGGGATTGTTGCTACAAGACGAGCTTTATAGGTGTGTACATTTCCATCCATGTTAGTCTTTTTCTTAAAAAGCCATTTACCTCCAACAGTCTTACCATTAGGAGGTAGATCAACCAAGCACCAGACTTGATTATCTTTCATGGATTGCATCTCCACATTCATAGCATCAAGCCACTTATTAGATTCTGGATCTAACATTACAACTTTATAGTTAATGGGTTCATTAAGATCTCCTAAACTATGCTCCTCTACTTCTACATTTAGACATAAGCGTTCGGGAGCTCGATGTGTCCTTGCGGACCTACGAACGGGAACTACTTCCTCTTGAGGTGGTTCGAAACCTTCAACCTCCATAAGAATTTCGCTAGTATTTTCAGAAGGTGATGTATCTTCATCTTGAATTTCTTCAAGTTCTACGGCCCTCCCACTGACTTCTTGAGATATAAGATTTTTTCTCCAAGAACTCAGCATACCTCGCAACAAATATTTTGTTTTCAGGTGGGAAGTAGAAATAGTAACCCATTGTTTCATTTGGGTATCCTATAAAGATACACTTAACATATCTTTGTTGAAGTTTGTTAGGCGTATCCCGCTTCACAAGCGCCTCACATCCCCAGACCTTTAAGTAAGACAAGTTAGGAACTTTTCCATACCATAATTCATATGGTGTCTTATCAACTTTCTTGGTTGGAACTATATTGAGAATGCGTATAGCAGACTCTATAGCATAATCCTAAAAGGATAAAGGCAGAGTTATAAGATCAACATAATCGAGACCATGTCCAACAAGTTACGAAATCCACTATCAGACACCCTATTGTATTGTGGTTGTATATGGAGTTGTACTTAAGTTTTGGCCAATCCATAAGCTTTCAGATAATCTTTAAACTCTTGACTAATATATTCGCCTTCTCGATCCGATCGAAGTGCTTTTATAGTCTTCCCGAGTTGATTTTCTACTTCGTTCTTAAACACCTTGAATGTTTCCAAGACTTCATGTTTATGTTTAAGTAAATAAACATAAGCATAACGACTATAATCATCTTTTTTTTGGTAAAGGGTTTTACCCCGGTAAATTATTTATTTATTTATTTATTTGGGTAAAGGGTTACCCCGGTAAATTGTATTAATCACAGAAAAGTTAAGTACAATGGAATGTAGCTGAGATGCTACATTAACCTCAAGCAATAGCTTGAACTTCTAAGGAATCAAAAGAGACATGCCTCTAATGAAACTACAAATATTATGTGGTTGAAGTACCACATTAACGACTATAATCATCCATAAAGGTAATGAAGTAGCCAGCACCTTGTCTTGACATATGTCTAAGTGGACCACTCACATTAGTATGTATTAGCCCAATAAGATTAGTCGCCCTTTCGGTACGATGCAAAAATGGTTTCCTTGTCATCTTACCCGATAAACAAGATACGTATTGATTAAAGGATTCATTATCCGTTGACTTTAAAAGCCCATCATGTTGCAGCTTTTCAATACATTTCTTGCTTATATGAGCAAGACGACAGTGCCACATATAAGTAGAGTCCAAGTTATGTTTGGCTCTTTTATTTTTTTTTGGGTAAAGGGTTTCCCCGGTAAATTTTATTACACCAAAAAAACGTTGAAGTACAATGGATGAGGGTGAAATCCCACATCTCAGTCCAATCCGGACACTTACATGCAACAAAAACAAACTAACAAAAACCTCTATATAAGAATGACAAGCCATCCTTATAACTATCAACTAAAAGACTTCCTACGATGACTATTTAAACGGATATCATATTGATCACAAAAAACTTGCCCTTGCTCGTTTAAATCATAAAACTGAGCCTCATACCCATTATAGCCATCCAAATCATCTTCCAAGCGATCCAAAGAGCCTTCACCCGATATATGATTCGGCATGCATACCTCCTCGACTTCAGATTCTTCCGAATCTGACAAAGAGTGATGTTTGTTCTTTGACGCCTCACGTGTCTTCAAAAATTTCTCCAAAAAACTTACCTTCTTACTTCCATTATCCTTCTCAGGTGCATATGAGTTGTTAGTTGACACCACAACATCAGTATTTAGATCGATCACCTTGTCCTCTTTCATATGTTTATCTATATAACTCCTCAATTGACCCAAATCAATATCATCCTGAATGAACTTAGATTTAGCATTTTCGTTGGTAGGTCTAGAGGAGTCATTAGTGGTCACATTAGACGGTTCAGTTGGCTTATCACAAGCTACATTAACATCCTCCTTTGAGTAATGAGAGGAACTATCCTTCGTCCTCTTGTTTGCAAGCATGGAAAGTTTGGATTAGGTCAAACCTCTCCACTCCAGCTTGTTTTTCAAACATAGCTTTAAGCTCTTTTATCATGTCATATGGTGAGGAGTTTTCAAATTGTCTATGAAGCTCAGGAGTCATACTACCGAGTATAAGACAAGCAACCTCATTATATGCATCATAAATTGCATTCCATTCTAACAACACATTTGCTTCAGAATTAGCAGCAGGAGCCGCGGGTAATGGCTGTTCAATGACATACATTTTCTTTTCAACTCTCAAGACTAACTTAAGTTGACGAAACCAGTCATTGAAATTATTTCCAGAAAGTTTTTCTCTTTTAAACATCGACCTGAAAGCCGAATGGTTTATGTTTTGAACAGGTAGTGCCATCTACAAAACATAGTTAAAGTTCAATAATTATTTATTTCTGATGAAAACTTTCTTGAAGAAATTAACTAACCCATGTTTTATTAAACAATGTAATTTCTAAAGACTACGATCCTACATGACTACCACCACCACATCAGTTGATCTGATAGTGAAGGCTACTCAAAAGGTAATTGACGATTCAAGAATTGCCACCGTTGCAATTCCTAGAACTAAAAGGGACTTAACTTTAATTACAATTAATATTCTAGTAAGCTGTTTATCCGCATCTATGCCACGATCGAAGTCTCACTATAAACCGATTAAGGTCATCAATCAAAAACTTTGATTATGTAACATAAAGTCTCACGAAAAAGTTAATAATACCTTGGGATTACGATCTACATACGTCTCACGCATAGTAAAAAGCATCTACAAGTGTTTTTACGAATTGGATGGCAATAACTTATTTTTAAAAAAGGGTATTATATTTGTCGTGACAAATATGTAAGAAGAAGCATGCATACATCTTCGTATCATAAATTTTAATAAAAAACTTTACTCAATTTAGTTATTTATTACGGTATCACATATTTTCTATACATCTAATGTATAAATAGTGTTACCTTTTTAAAATTGACGATTCAACGTGTTTCCAAATATAAAGATTAATGAATGGTGAAAAACATGTATACTGTAGTGACATGCCATGGTTCACGATAACTCCAATCGAACGCACAAAGAAGCAGAGAATCATGTCAGCGCGAAGCATATTAAAAACCTGAACTCTTTAGGAATGTTGACCACTCCTTCTTAAACTTCTCTTATAGTTTATTCTAGTGGATGAGCCGTACATCCTATGAGTCCATAGCGTCCAGTTTTAACCAATCAATAAAACTTTAATTTGAAAAACACATTATGAACTATAAATAGTCCATAATAAATCTGATTTCATAATAATTAGTCATGTTTTATATTTATTTTTCGAAAAACCCTTTTATTTTCTCACAAGTCAAACTTAAAATAAAACAATATAAACACAAAAACTAACTCACATAACAATTATTCAAAATAACACTTAACAATTAAGTCATGCAAATATCAATATATGATCCTAATTATCTAATAATTAAAACATGCATATATTCATATAAGGCTCCTTTGTCCTATAAACTCTATCGATAATTTAAAAGTACATGAATTAGTCATGGAAAAAGATTTTGAAACTTATAAAGGCAAAAAGGAAAGGGTTAAGTCCATTGCCTTAAGAGCTAAGAAAGAGTCTAGTGATGATGAAACTTCGACATTCGGAAGCGATGATGAAGAATATGTTATAGCCATAAGGAACTTTAAAAAGTTCTTTAGAAGAAAGGGTAGATTTGTCAGGCAACCACGAGAAGAAAAGAAGTCATTCCGGCAAAGGGATGATAAGAAAATCAAGAGTAATAGGAAATGATTTAAATGTGGTGATCCTAATCATCTCATTGGTGAATGTCCAAAGCATCAACGAAACAAGGACCAAAAGGCGTTCATTGGAGGTTCTTGGAGCGATAGGGAAAATGAAGTCGGGGATAAAACCAACGATGAAACTTGTCTCATGGCTTAATCGTCAAACGAAGTAACTCTTGAATCTTCTCATTATAGTGATAATGCTTCTTCTCTTGATGACGATAGTATGAAATTTGAATATGATAACCTATGTGAAATTAGCTTAAAAATCATCAACAAGAATAAAATTTTGAAAACTAAAAGAGATCTTTTAGAAAAATAAATTTTAGAATTGAATGAGAAAATTAAGAAACTTGAGAAAAACAAAGCAATTTATAACACCTCGTGTTTTCAGGTCATTTTACGACATCATTTATTTCACTATTTATTATTAGTCTCGTATGCGTTTGCTTTTAATTTTAATCGTTAAAATCGGGTAAACTAAAAATTGTCATTCAACGTAAACGGGCATCAAACAATTAAAGGTTTACGTTAAGCAAGTGTTAGATAATTATTTTGAGAATAATTATTAACTTTGCAAATTTTATTTTTATTGGTTACGTAAAGTGTTTACTTTTTGCGATAAAATACATTTAGGCATTCACGAAACCACCAAAACTTATCTACGCTTCAACAAATACCCATTATTATACCCAACACCCAAAGTTTTATAAAACTACACCCATATTTATCATTGTAGCCGAATTTTGCATATAAACAACCAACTAGAAAACAAATGCCACAAGTATACTCTTTATACTTAATCTATACATCCTAAAACTTCAAGTTATACTAGAATATCACCACAAAATATCAAAGACTCAACTAGTCCCTCCCCCCTAAATTTCAGACATAATGTACTCCCTAGGGGACTAAGAGCATACAAATTACCAACTAGGAATACTTGTACAACTTAGGACTTATTATACCTAGCCATGACTAGTGTTTTTGACCAAAGACCTCCTTGTTTTGCTCATCTTGTCCAACCCCTTTGTTTCTCATGGTTTTGGTCTTCAACTAGCAACTTGGACTAGCTCTTGTAGTATATAAAGAGTGCACACCAGTAAGATATCACACATGCCATTTCCTTAAGCAAAAACTTCACAAAACTCTCTCTTTTTCCTCTCCCTAGCCCACGGCTCAAATAAACCCAAACAAACCATCCATACAAAATTTTCTTATCAAGTATTCACGTATTCTAACATCATACCTAAGATATTCTAAGGTGTATTGAAGGCTTGGTTTAGCATTTACAAGGGTTTAATCAAGAAAGTTCAAGATTAGTGTTTCTTGGAAAGTTAAGGTTTTAAAGTCTTGAAAGCTTG
>BQNB010054260.1:0-39623 GCA_026074375.1 Tanacetum coccineum | reverse complement strand
CTTATAAACTATATCATTTATACCGTATAAGATTTTTTTACATAACAATAGTTTGATGAAATGAGCATTTTTTCGTTAGTTCCTAAATTATGCATAGCCTGATCACCTATGTATAATTCAGAAAGGACCATGCTATGTTAGGAGTAGTTACCATAATTTTTTTTGTCAAATTACCCTTACTTTCCATCTATATTTTCTTCTCTTCCTCTACATTGTTAACAAGATTATATTGTACTTGTGTTTTAGTTATATTTTGCGTGGGTATTCATGAGTCGTGTCGGTCACGTGTATTCGCATACGTAAGCATCATAACTAAGTAGCTTTTCTCTAACCTTAGCATATAGAAACACCACAACCTTAGCTGAGAGACCAAATCATGCTTCATGTAGTCATGGAAATTACGGATTGTAGGATGTTAGAATGTAACGAACTTATCTTCCTAATTGGGTTATAACCAAGAGAACTAGGAGATTTCCTTCAATTGACTTACGTTTTAGTCATTTAGAATCACGTGAATTATGAGATTCTCGTACCGGCAAAACCTCTGATGGATCTGAAGTTAAAGCAAAGGACGAAATTATTGCAAGTACATGGAACCTAGTTAATAAAAACCTCACCTCCGCTGAGTTTAGCTCTTTAAACGACATCGTCCCATCTACCGTAGACACTAAGTACACTGTTGAGTTAGCCGCCGGAAAGATCATAGGAGACGATACTATCATTTGAGATTGAACACTGAATTGTCTAAACCATCCATCCAATATAGACTTAATGCCCGTAGAACTTGGTAGTTTTGACGTTATCACCAGTGTAGGTTGGTTGACAAAGTACCACGCCATGATCATATGTGAAAAAATATTGTTCGTATCCCCTTAGGTGATGAAACCTTAACGATTCAAAGCAATAGGAGTGATGGATATGCATCGATAGTTACTAGTGAACAAGAGCAATGTTGTTTGATAGGATTGGTACGTTGGAGCGGGATAACTTGAGACTCGGAGGCATGTTATGTGTTGAGAGAAAGAGAGTTGACCGTCTTCGGCGTAGTATGTCGTATGATCAAAGGGATTTATAATAACAATTTCCTCATAGCGGGAAGCTCTAGTATTGTTTGTCAAAAAGAATGATGGATCCTTCAGGATGTACAATGACTACCGAAAATTTAACAAGCTAACTGTGAAGAACCGTATTTAGGACCAACGCACCAGAGGTATTCATGGATCTCATGAATCGGGTGTGCAAACCGTACTTGGATAAGTTCGTGATAGTATTCACCAATGATATCTTTATCTACTCAAGCAAAAATAAGGACTGCAAGGAACACCTTAGGCATATCTCGGAATTACTTAAGAATAATGAATTGTACGCCAACTTCTCTAAGCGTGATTTCTGGTTCCCAAAAGTGCAATTTCTAGGTCACGTTGTTAATAATCAAGACATTCACGTCGATACCGCCAAGAGTGAGTCAATCAAGGATTAGGCAATACCTACGACTCCAATGAAGATACGTAAATTCTTAAGTCTTGCTAGTTACTACCGATGATCGAATATTTATCTAGGATAGAGAAACCTCTAACTGAACTGACTTAGAAAAATGAGAAATATGAATAGGAAGAGGAAGAAGAGGAAGCCCTTCAACTGTTAACATAGAAACCTTGTAGTGCACTGATTTTTGCATTTACTCGACGGAACGGAAAACTTTGTGGTTTACTATAACACCTCGCATAATGGATTAGGAACTATAATTAGGCAGAAGGAGAAGGTGATAGCTCACGACTCTCTACAACTGACAGTTCATGAGAAGAACTACACGACACATGACCTAGAATTTGGAGAAATAGTGCTTACTCTCAAGATTTGGGAACACTACCGATATGACGTGAGTATGAACTCGAACTCGATAATCACCAGAATCCGTTCAAAAGATCTAGGAACACAATCGTGTCTTACCACTCAGCAAAATCTTAAGGCCTCCCTTAAACTACCTGATCTCATTCTTAAGTTATTACTTTTTCCTTTATAAATCCTTACAATCATGAACTGTTTGTGGAGCTAACAAACTTGTTGAACTCTTGAGATAATGAATTTGGTTCAATCTCGAACTAACTGACGGAGTGCAATATTCCACCACTTACCACATAAGCTCTCCCACGAACTCCTCATATTCGCTGACTTTTATTCTAGGGATATTGTTTCTCAAAATGCCCTCACTCTCCACATTCCATCGCCGTCTGTTATAGTTGTTGTTGTTATGTTTGCTATTGTTGGGTCCGTGAGCAGTCCCAGCTCGTACAACCTTATCCACTAGGTGATACAACCTCCCCCCTTAAACCAGATAAACATCTCTTGACAAAACATCTAGTCGAGCTATTCATTTCGGGCCACTAGTACGAAAACTTCGGTCACGATACATCCTCGTCCTTCCTAAGTAAGTTGAATACTTACACCCATTAGCCTCGTCTGATATTAACCATCGAACATTACAGATATCAGAAACCAGACTTTGCCTTTAACCATTTAAAACCTTATATAGACATACCCACGCGTCTACACTTTCTCCCTTGACGCTTTCACTATCAAGAGACTTTCTTTACAACGCGGTTATATCCATCATAAAACTTGCAATGATATTTTTCTAAAATACCTACTCTGATGGATTAAATATCCTGGTCAAACCTAGCTAAAAATTATGTATATTAATAAGTGTCAAAACATCAAATTTTGCTGAATAAAGTTAGCAATGCCATGTTTAAAATGAGGTTGTTAAATCTTAAATCTTTTCTTGGTCACACAATCGGTTAACTCAAATCGAATCCCAGAACGGGATTCCTTTAAGGGGTGGGTACTGTAACAACCAGCAATTTTCAGAACTTTAAATGACTATTTTACCCTTTGACCTTTTGGGTCCGACTTGACTTTTTAACTTTTTGACCTTTTACTGTCATATAAAAACGATTAGTGCGTAACCGGTATTTTTTTTATTTACTTCCTGGCTGGTCACCCAAGCTAGTACCACTCTCACCCAGGCACGCTTAATTACGGAGTTCTGATGGAATCCGGTGCATTAGTGATGGTATAAAAAATTTACTTTTTACCCTCGATATTATTTTTCTTTTTATATTTTTCCCTTTTACCACTTACGTGATTAATTTAACCTAAAACCGGGAAGTTGTCCCGCGTAAAACTGAAAAACGTCATCGGACGCGTTCTGGCTTCGGACTAAGATTAATATATTTGTTATATGCATTATTTTATCATTTCAAAGGGTTACATAGGTCACGTACGCTTCCGTTTACGATATCTATGTTTTTGCGTACATTTTGCGTTTTTCGCGGTTTTGATCAAACGGAACCCCGGAAACTCGTAACCTTTTCACGTAAACTCTAGTTATCGTATATCTCGGAATTAGAGGTCTAAAATTTCATGGATATCTATAACACCCTCATTTTTACATATAGCAGCAGAAGTTAATCTGGGGTATTATTTCATAGTACAACAGTCATAATCATAGAAAACGACTCGAAATAGACGTTTTTAAAAGATAAGTTATCATTCATTTATTCATCATAGTTTTTACAAAAAGTGAGATCCCAAATCTACATGAAAACATAAAGTTTGAATGATAACAATTCAGCCATCTTCAAGTCCGTGCCACTCCGTACGTTAAGTTGCTCAATTACCTGAGATAAACATGCTAAAAAGTCAACACAAAGGTTGAGTGAAATTCATAGGTTTAAGTAAAATAGTTTGAATACAAGTTCAATAGTGGGTTACGTTGTTATACACCCATAGTTTGTAATAATTGCATGCATGTACAATTATCATGGAAAACGATATTATTGCCCTAAGCTCATGACACCGAAGCCTTAGGTTAATCAATGACCACAAATAATTGCCCCAACGGGTGTCTTTGCCAAACACCCGCAAAGTTATTCAAATGTGTACTATTGGTTACCGACAGTATAGGTACACCAACGGGGAGTCCAGTCCCAAATAGATCTATTCATAGCATTCGCGCTTACCTTGACGAGTAATTAACGATTCATGATAGTGGGGACTTAATGGCAAAAGTAGGGACTTAGGCAATAATGTATCAGAATATCATACAGAAAAATACTTGCATTCATGGTTTATAACATGTATCCCCTCACGGGTTTATAAAACATTTAAAAGATTAAATGCGAGGCTATGAACTCACCTTAATAGTACAGGGAAATCTGATTGATGGCAAAAGTATATGAAATGAAAGAAACGGCTTCGTCACACAACATGGGTAATATGTCAAGTCTTAGTTTGATTGGATATGTTTTATGTCATAATGAAATATTACTTTAATTGGATTTATTATGGAAATATCGTATCACTGTTCGGGCCATCATAATTCAGAGGTCATGTAGTAAACGTTTGAGGAGCTAGGACACTTTAAATCGTAAATCCAGCAAACTCGTCAAAACGTATACCCAAATGAAACCCCTTACATGAAGCTCCCTAGTAATGTGATACATTATAGTTTTAAGTTTCTTCAAAAGCTAGAATAATTTATATATATTTTTTTATAATTAATATAAAAATATAATATTTTATAAGTTTGCAAAATTGGCAATATATACCCCTGGTTTATAAACTTTTACAAGTTTAGTCCTTTATATATAAAGTATATATAATTTAAACCTTTAACTTTGAAACTTGGCAAAATAGGTCCTTATAGTTATAACTTTAAGAAAATGACATTTTCAGCCCCTTTAGTTATAAATTTCAGAAAGTTACGATATATACCCCTATGCATGGAAACTTTTGCAAAACAAGTCCAAAAAGCCATGCAAGGTTATTTTAAGATTCCAAATGATATTTGCAGGTTATAGCTTATTAGTATAAGCTAAAATAAGAAGTTTTAACGTAACAAAAGTTTAGAAAAAGGATCCGTTAGCTAGAAAATCAAAACGGGTCGTTTTTAGGGTTTTTATCAAAAACACATGGGTTTGAGGATTCAAAGCTTCAAACAAGAGTTCATATATGATCTTAAGATGATCTTAATTGGTTGTGGCTTAGTTATATAATTATATAGCAAAACCCTTTAATACAGATCCTAACCGAATGACCTTGAACAAGGCAAAAGGTCAAATTCCACAAAAGGATAAAATACACAAGATTAGGAATCAATGATAAAAAGATTGGATAAGAAAGATATTCCGGGTCGTCATGTCCAACGAGGCTGCAATTGAAGGTATCATGGTTGATGAGAAATTGAATGATGGAGGGGGGGAAATTTTTTAGATATGATGGAAACACTGATATAATTTACAACTAATAATTAATTAATTAAACCTAATTTAATACTACGGGAACAGATATAGGGAATGGGATCTTAAAATACTACAGGGAAACAAAAATTAGTTATAGGGAATCCTAAAATTAAATCTATACTAAATACGGGGACAGATCAGGTTATCGGGAAAACTAAATACTAAAAAATTAAGAAAATAAATGCTTAAATTAAATTAAAATCAAATTAAATTCTAATTCAATTTAATTTGAAAAATAAAAAAAACTAGATATATAAAAACGGAGGTGTTTGAATGCTAAACGAAAATGGAAGTACAACGCACTCGGTAAATGGCGGGTTCTAAGACTGAAATTTCAAGAAAAAATTAAAGCCTCCATAAATTTTATATATTTTTCTAGACATTTAATGATTAAAGAAAATTTTATAAAAGCAATTATTTTTTTATTTATTTTTGGATTTTTTTATGAATTTTTAAGATTAATAACTAATTAAACTAAGAAATTAGAAAAAAGACAAAAAAAAAGTATAAAAATTCTAAAAAATAAAACTAAATAAAGAAAAATCTAACAATTCGAAAATTATAAAAAGCTAAAGTACTGTTTAAATAAAAAAGTAAATTAAACTAACTAATTTTAACTAATTAATTATTAAATTAAATTATACTAACAGCAGTTAATTATAGGGACTAACAGTGAAAGGACAGCAAGGACTAACGAGGTAACAACATACTAACAAGGGGAACTAACATTGTTAACTATAAAAGAGAAATTTACACTAATGGTCCCTGAGTTGGACCCCGATATTCAAAGAGGGTCCAAAGTGCTTATTTGACAAAAGTCAAAAAAGCAAACTTGTAGAAGGGCTTATGGGGAGTAACTTTTGTAAAAGCACCAAGTGCTGAAGTTTACTTAATAAGCCAGAAACTTAAGCTTTTGAGGCTGCAGAAGCTTATTAAGCTTATGAGCTTTTTTTTTCTTTTCTTATTGGGATTTAGCTGCCAAATAAGGCTCAACTATGGGGGAAGTTTATTAGGAGAGGGGAATCATAAATCTAGCTATGGCTTCTATTAAGCCATTAAAATAAGATGAATTATTATAAGCTAAAATGACAGTTTATAAAAAACAGAAAAAGGCCTACTTTAAGCTACTATTAAGCTAACTAAACAAGAGAATTAAGCTGCTAAATTTTAGGGACTTACAGGGTATCTATTAAGCTACATGAAAAAGCAATAAGATCCTAAGGTCTAATATAAAATAAGCTAGATGAGGGAGGCTGAATGGTGGTGTCTAGCACCAGGGGAGGCAAGGCAGTGGCCAAGGGGCTTATTTTGGCTTATTGAAATAAGCACATCAGTGATTTTTAGCCAAAACCAAGCACAAACAGATTAACAATGGAGGCAAATGAGCTTATTTTCAAAGTTTGGTTTATAAATGTAGATTTTTAATTGCTGAATTTTGGGCTTAAAGTTGAGGGTTTTCACAAATTATGCATACATGCTTTTCATTGTCTTGACTTAGCTTATATCAAAAATGACGGACAAAGGGTTGGGTAAAGTGCTAGAATACAACAACAACAAGCACAACAGTGTGCTAAAGCTGCATAAGCAGTGCTGGAGCCTTAAGCTTAAATTTGGCTTTATGAAATTGACAGAATACAAAAGGAGCCTAATAAGCTAATATAAACTTGGAAATTGAAATTCAACAAATAAAAACTTGATTAAACAGCTTATAAGACCTAAATATAGCTAAATGAAATTTATCAAATGACCACAACCCATTCAAGAGCCAAAATGACCCATTTTCAGTCGTATAAATTCGGGTTTTTAGCCCTTTTTTAATGAAGTAAAGGCTGAGAAATGTTGTTACAAGAGATGCTTAATAACTTTAACACATTTTTAAACAAGTTTAAACAGATTAAGAAGGCTTAAATAAGACTTTAAATTTTTGACAATGGCTATATCACAAAAACTCTTAACTTTTATTAAAACTGAAGATATTACAACATAAAACTTTAAAATGAACTGAATTACACTAAATGCTTAAAAGAAAGACTTGAAATTAAATTTAAACTAAAAACATGGTAAAGAAAAATTGGTGTGTGGACTTCGGGTTGCTCTTTTCTCTTTTATAGAGGCTCAAAGTCTTTCTTTGTTCTTGGGTTGTGTTTGCTATGAGTGTACAAAGTCTCCAAAGCAATCCTAGCCCTCCATTCAGTTTCTATACCATCTCACCATTGAAGGGGTGCGGGTTTATGTAGATGGCCAACCTGGCTTTGCCAAATATGCAAGTGGGAGGTGGGTATAGGTGAGGGGTAGGCTGGGAAGTGTACTAGGGGTGGTGGTATGGCCTAGAAACCATGGGAGACTCTGGTATGGTTTTGGCGCCAAGGGGGTTCGAGTACCCTGTTGTTGCAGGTTTAAATGGGATGTTTGGGGAAGAGGCAAAACTAGCCCTTCAACTTTCATCCCTTTTTCATTTTATTTTTAAGCCGAAATTCAGTTATAAACTAGTTTGGAAAGTGACAGATTTGGTCCCCGCGTTTTATAACAAAAGAGGGTTTAAAAGAGAAGTTTATGAAATTGCAAAAATGGTCCCTGCGCTTTATAAAGGAAAGTTTAAGTAAATTGCAAAACCAGCCCTTGTGTTTGGTTTTTCTATTTTTCCTTTTTAAAATAACTTTCAAACTTGGCACTTTTAGCCCTTTTCTTTATTTTTTTTCATTTTTAATTATAAAACAAGGTTTAAAATTTACACTTTTGGCCCTTGAGTTTTATAAAAAAGGTGTTTTGGGCTTGGGTTTTGTGATTGGGCTTTTTCAAGGCCCACTAAGGTAGGTGATGGGTTTTGTGTGTACAATGGCTGAGATTGGCTGTAACTGGGCTAAGATTGGGCCTTCAAAGTCTTCACAGTCTTTGTCAAATGCACACAAATGGGCTGCTGTAATTGATTGAGGGCCCATTTGGTCTTCACAGTCTTCATAATTATACTATTGGGCTTTCCCGGCCCATCAGATGGGTTAAGATTGCATCCAATAGTATTCTTCAGTTCCGGCTCCGGTTTGACTGCTGATTCTTCAGTATTGACTCTGACTTTGTCATTTTGGCTTGGTTTTCTGTCTTTTTGTTGATATCCACTTCCTGCACAATACAAATGCAAAACAAACATATATTTGGCAGTTTTTGTCTGTTTTTGGTCATTTAAGCTCGTTTTTAGAGGTAAAAGATATGTGTAATTAAGCACTTATCACCAACCACCAACAAATCAACCTTTGGTTAATCAAGCTTTACCTCCCGTTTCACAAATTCAAGGTGTGTCTAAAACAGATTTTGAAAGTTATGCTAAGGCTAATGATGCGAACATGAATAACTTGCAAATGAAGTTGGATAATTTTCAAAGAAACCAAAATGATTTTCAAAAAGTTTACAATGATTCTCAAAAGAAGCAAGATGATTTTCAGAAAATGATGCTCAGTTTCATGCAAAGCTATCACACCAACCAAGCTTCAAGTTCAAGTTCGTTACCAAGCAATACCATTCCAAACCCTAGGAACGAAGCCAAGGCAATTACCACACGAAGTGGTGTCTCATATGATGGACCTCCATCGTGTCTTATGGTTCACGTTTAGACTCGTTATTGGGCTAATAAGCCCGTTAAGGGTCTAGTTGGTTTCCTTATGACAATTTATGGTCCATGCATGTTAGATAAGCACATTAGGCTTTTGAATAAGCTTGTGAAGCTTATAGATAAGCTATGGACCCCACACCATGGTCTATTAGGTCTGTTGGGCTCCCTTAAGGGTCTGCCAAGCCCAAAGTGACCCGAACTTATGCATTTGATTGATTAGTTTGATACTAAGGTTTCGAAATAACTAGCCTTAGTACAATAGGTCGTGTTATTTTAAACTTAGTACTTCCGCATTTTACATGCAGCTTTAGACGTGTCGTGTATTATTGTTCCCAAGCCATCGTGTCATGTTTATAATGCAAGTTTACGTACGATTTATAAAAATTTCGTGCGTGTGGGATTAATGTTTACGTTGATGTTCTTAATCGTGTCTAACGTACTTGTTTATGACTTTTCTTGTCATTTACTCATTTTGTATTTGTTCCTTAATGTTTCCATCACCACATAAGATTTAATACGTGTATAAACCCTTTGTTTATACGTACGGTTCATAGTTACAATACACGAGCAAATGTTAACGTGTCCTTCGTGTAGTAACGTGGCCTATTGACTAGAAAATAAGGAAGACATGCATGATATGATTTGTACAAGTTTAAATGTAACTTACAAAAGGTCCTAAGACTTGTTTCGAGTATGCGCGAGCTAAGTGACCAATCACGTATGCGAGACACGACCCAAATGATAAACCAAAGCTCCAAGCTTAGTGTATAACCAACCCTTAGCTCGTAAATTTCCTTGGCCTAGTTATGTAAACCTTTATTGTGTTTTCTTGGTTTGAATGAGGTAAATGGGTAAGTTGTGTGCGGTTTAAGACCCGACGCAAAGAGAGTGTATGTGATTAAGTGTTTGTGTTTGTAAGAGTGTAATATGGTGAGACTATGTGAGTATTTATAGGCATATGAGCTAGTTACTTACCTCCTAGTCCTAAACCAACCAAATTGTGCCCTTAACAAGGTGGTTTTGTAGTTTTTAGTTAGTCACACATTGTATTTAGCTAAACCACTAAGTACAACTCTTAATTGCATAATATTTGTACAAGATTTATCAAGATCATGAAAATCTTATGGATTTGTGTGTTGGTTGCATGCTAGCCACGGCATAAGAGAGGAAAAGAAAGACAAATGGTTATTAACCATTGTGTAAGGAGATAACTTAGGAACATTAAGTACCTACATTAATTAAAGGAAAGTTGTACAAGTACTTAGGGATTTATAAGAAGATTTTTCTAGTGTGTTTTGGTGTATATCCTGCCATATGGCTTATTAACACAAGAAATTGATTGTTTTGTGTTTAAGGATTAAAAGTGGGTATTGGTTTGAGTCCTAGTAAGTCTAGGTATTCCTCGGGGTGTGTTCGAATGAATTTTATTGCGAAACGCAAACCTTTTACGTGCCAATAAAATACAATACATAAGTTAATAATTAATCTTTCTTAATAATTAAATATAGCTTTTTTGATGTCAACTTAATTTAATTGATGACCGTGTACATTAATGATTACTTACTGTCTACGCGATTTAGCTACAAGTTAGTTTAAAAGTAAACGCGTATCAACCAAATAAATAGTGGAAACAAATAATAGGAGTCGTAAAATGACCTGAAATTGAGAAATGTTACAGTCTCCACCCATTAAAAGAGCTTTATCCTCAAAGCTTAAGACCTTGTAGTGGATGACGAAGCCCGGTTTGTGAAAATTTATGGGTATTTCTGTTTGAACAAATCTTCACGTTCCCAGGTGAACTCAGGACCTCTCCTTGAGTTCCAGCGAACCTTAACCAATGGTATCCGGCTTCGCTTCAATCATTTGATCTCCCGTTCTATGATTTCAACGGGTTCTTCCACAAACTGGAGCTTATCGTCAACGTGAATTCCCTCTAACGGCATGACCAATGGTTCATCAGCGTAACATTTCTTCAAGTTGGACCCATGGAAAGTATGATAAACTCTGCTCAACTCTTGTGGAAGTTCCAGTTTGTAGGCAACTTTCCCAACCTTGGCTAACACCTTGAAAGGTCTGACGTATCTAGGATTCAGCTTGCCCCGCTTACCGAATAATACAACACCTTTCCACGGTGAAACCTTGAGCATAACCCTATCCCCAACTTCGAATTCCATTGTGTAACACCCCCAAAATGGGTCGCAGCGGAATAAGGATCCGGGGCGTGTTACTTCAAGATCAACAGCACAAGATATATATAAGAACGACACAAAAGTCGTTTAGATTGATACATTGGATTTAAATAAAAGACATATTACAAAAGCTTATAGCTTTACTTGTTCTTTGTTTAATATTACAAAAGATGACATAGATTTCCCAAAACATGATGCACATAAATCTTTAACAGTGCAGTCCAAAACATAATCCAATGCATCATTGGCACCTCGTGCCTATTGACCTCCTAAAAACATTGCTTAAAACGTCAACAAAAATGTTGGTGAATTCATAGGTTTATGTATTTAAATTATGCAGGACCGCAAGACTTTCCCGTGATGTTACAACATATGCCAACAATCACAAAACCAGATTACTGTTGCACTAAGCTCATGACACTGAAGCTCAACAATATTTTGCTATTTAAGCAGTTATATTGCCCGCACATATGTTGTAACCCGCAACATCTAAGTCCGACATGGTCAACTTCGATCCCAGTGATAGCTAATCACCCCAAACTGGATGTTAATCCCAACGATCTATTTATAACATCTCGCCTCACATAATGCAATTAACAACTACATCTATGCAATTGACAGTTCATGATAATGGGCTCGGGAGGGTTATCGCTACTTAGGCAAACACATAATCAATATATTTAAAACACTTGCGTCCAATATATAAAACAAGCATGTCACACCCCGAATAATAATAAATCAGTAAAAACTGTAAAAGTGGGGCTATGAACTCACCCTGAGTACAGAAGTCCAAATCATCACAGATAAAACGTCACGAAGACCGATAGATGCAACTATTTAAATTACGGTCGTATGAGTACTGAGTACTTTAATTATAACATTGAATATAATCTTATAGTATGTTACATCGACTATCGTCGGCTTTCATAATTAAAGAGGGTCCACGGACATGACGTACAGGATTTTAGGTACACTTAAATTGTAAATCCAACAACTCGTCGATACGCCATCCGAAGATGCGTCATAAATGAAACTCCCTATTATATATAGCACTGTTGATAACCAATCAATATTCTATATAGCATAATCACCGACTATTCGTTGTTAGTAAAATAAAAATTTATAAAGTGAAAACGTTTATAAATATGACTTTTCAGTAAAAATGACCTAAATTTGGTCTATTTAAGCCCGTTGCTCGCGTTTCTTTACGTCCACGTCTTCGTAGTAAACGAGTGATCAAAATATTACTTATCAAGTTTTGAATTTCTGCGATGAATAGTGTTTTTCTATCACATCCAGTTAATATATTTGTTTATTAGTTTAAGTTAGCGTTAAATTTGTAATCTAATAACTTAATATCTTATTTAATCCCGATTTAGTGATTCCTTCGAGTACAGTCTGTATTAAAAGATGTATTATATTTTATAAAGTTAATCCCGCTGATGATAGTACTATTATACTGTTCATAGTTTTATAAAATTACTTTTAAAACAATAAATTAACGAAAATGTCGTAGTTTATATTCCGTTATAGTTTCCGCGTTTTAAGCGATTTCTTTCGAGTACGATCTCGTATAAAGTTATATCATATATTAGATGTTTTAAAAATGAAAGTTGCTGTAATGAATAGTAACTTTTATAAAAATAGTTTTATAAAAGTATTTATAGTCGTAAACTCGTAATTAACGTATCTTTTTCGTTATAAATCGGTTTTTTGAGTTTCTTATCATTTTGGATCGTCACGAGACTTTTATTTTCGTATAAAGTCAAAAGCTACTGTATTGAATTCGAATTTAAACAGCCCCTATTTATAAATGTGTATATCTTTATAAAAACCTTGTTTTATGTATTAATTAATTTAGTAGTTTACTATAAAAACTCTTATAACCATATTTTACATATGTGGTACTTATAATAATGTCCAAGTTCATCCATAGTCCTTGTAAAGTCATTGTAACAAGTTTTAACAATTTATTTCATTACTTTCATTTGTAATTATATTAAGTAACATTAAAACCCTAATTTTCACTTAAACATGTTTATACTTAAACAACATGTTAACATATTTATACATTCATTTTTCCATGATATTTATAACCATATGACATAAGAATAAGTGCATAAAATCATAAACATAAATAATAACTCATTTTACATATTAAAAAGTCCTTAGTGGTGATTTAGCCATAATTAACATATTACACATAAAATAATGATAATAAAAAGTATGAAGGAATTAGGAAGACCTTAGGGATGATGTATGAGATGAGAAATAAGTGCTAAACCCGTGTTTAGACTCAAAACCAAAGCTTACAAGCTTATAAACCCTAGATTAGGTTTGAAACCCTAATCTTCCCTTTTCTTCCTTAATCCTTGCAAATGATGAACCAATGCTTGCAAACACCTTAGTATGCCTTAGGATTGATGTGTAAAGGGTTGTATGGATTGTATAAAAATTTTGTATGATTTGTGTAGATGGCTTATTTGAGCCGTGGGTTTTGGAGAGAAAGGGAGAAAGAAAATGTGAAATTTTGTTAAGTGTTTAAGAAAGGAAGAGTGCATGCATGCTATATATAGTCAAAATATCTAACTAACCTAACCATGGTTACTTTCTAACCCTTGCACAAGGTTAATTTGCCAAGTGGTTCATGGTGTAAGAGATGGTTCCCTAGATCTTTCTTAATATCTAGATATTATGGACAAGTTGTTAATTCTTGCTCCTATCATCAAAATTTTGGCACATATACATATATGTGATGTTATATTTATTATTTTGGTATTGGGTGTAATCGTGGGTATTCGTTTAAGCGTGGATAGGTTTTAGTACTTTCGGGTATGCCGAAACGCGTTTTATCGTGAAACGTAAGCATTTTACGTAGCCAATAAAAATAAGATGTAAAAAGTTATTAATTATCCTTATAATAATCATATAACACTTTCTTGATGTAAACATTTAATCGTTTAATGCCCGTTTACATTGAATGATCATTTTTAGTTTACGCGATTTAACTTAACGTTTATGGTTTAAGAGCAAACGCGTAAAACCCTAAAAATAAATTGTGAATTACATAATGTCATACAATGACCTAAAACATGAGGTGTTATATTGCCTCCCAAGAAGCGCCTGTTTTTGTTCGAGTGACGAGCCTGACTCTATCATTATTTAACAGATAAAGGGGAGGGTTCCCCTACACTTAAGTTCAAGTACGGGTGACAGTAACGGTACATACCATCGTGATGAGAAGGAGCCATACATTGAGAAATTTGTTGTTGAAGAATAGACTCTAAACGTTATGCTTCTAGAATTCTACCTCTCTCTACTTTATTTGGCCTATCAAATAAACTAAGTTCTTCTCCTAGAGGAGAAACTTCCTTAGATTCTAATCCCCAAGCATCATCAAACATCTCCCAATTTGAAATATCAACACCTAAGGATACACTTTTTCCTAGTAAATTCGCCCTATAGACGAATGTGCTATGATACCAATCTGTGACACCCCCATAAATCACAACGCAAGTCGGAATACACTTTGGGGTGCCACTTCACAGTATAAAGTACGAGTTTCAGTAATACGACCTCAACATGGACGTTTGATAAAATGTCACATTCAGATTTAAATAAATCAGAGTAAATTTTAGGGTTTTCTTCTGTCCGTTTATTGTTCTTGCCCCAATAATTTATGATTTAACAGATTACAGGATTTCAATCAGTGACTTCACATTTGTCTATCTAAGGAAAAAAATAGTTATCGAATGTGAAGATAACCGTGTTTTTAAGTTTGATATCCACGCGTCTCAAAATGCCTCCCATATGCTCAAGTAGCAAAATATTAATAACCTGAGAAATACATGCAAAAATACGTTCAACAATCATGTTGGTGATTTCATAGTAAAGTAAAAGGAGTATTGAAATAGTTCGTGAATATTTCTGTAAGAAAAAGTAGCGTTACAAAGTTAGAAGATTTGTTATCGAAATCCAAAGTAATGTTTCAATTAAATCAAGTAATGTTCAATAGGTGAGACACAAGGTTAAGATCAGCCTTAGCGACAGATATTTCAAAGTATAATTTCAACATAATACATTGCAACGAATGCAATGTTTTAATTTCTTGATTGCATTGAGCTCATGACACGTAGGCCTTGACGTTTTAAAACATATCTTGTATGTAATCTCATGTTGCCCATAAACTAGGTATTATTACCTTTATACCTAAATTCTAAATACAAATTGTTGTTGACTGGGTGTGTGCTCGAAAGGATTCGATTATACCCCCGGATCAGGGCTGTCAACCCATTAATCTATTTATTTGTACTAGCGCTCACCCATTATAAGGTAGTTAACAGGTCAGATGTCGGGGTCTTTTGCAATAATTACTCATGCATTTGACCTCATTATTTGGGTTCAGCTACCATTAAAGTTTCTGTGTCCGTTATAAAACAATCATGTATTCAAACATGTATTAGAAATCATGTGGTAGGCAAGCAAAGAGCTTTTAGTAAAAACATTCATGTAACGCTTATGTAGTGGTAACAGATAAGTTATTCGGTAAACAAAGCTTTGTATCAAACATGTATTAGAAAACACGTGGTAGATAAGCAAAAGGGTTTAGTTAAAAACATTCATGTAACGCTTATGTAGTAGTAAACGATTTAATTTATTCGGTAAAAAAGCATGCTATTCTACCCCAAAAATAGTTAGAAAGCCATTAAAAGAGAATAACGGTGGGGCTATGAACTCACCTTGATGTTGCAAGAGAAACTCAGCAGGGAATGCAATTAATAATCATCAGCATAATTGGAGAACGGGAACAAGCTCGACCAAAGATGCTAGCTTAATTTAACGGCTAAAATCCTATTAGGCTTAGGATGATAAATTTGGGGTTTACGGTTGGATGAAGTACCATCAACGAGACTCGTTGATTAAGCGCGGATTGAGGTTTCAAGTTGGATGAGAGTTTGGTTGGGTATGGTTAAATAAAATACAACGAAAGAATACACAATGTATGTTATTATATTCCGTATTTTCTTACATATGAAAAAACGACACAATTATATAATTCATGTGGCGAATCATTAGTATAAAGACAAACAATACAAAAGAATAAGTCGGCAACATATAATTACTTTACACGTATTTTTAAGAAACGTAAGAAAAAATAATCGTAAACATTATAATTCGACTACGTTTTTCGAAATTCACTTTTACTTAAGTAAATAAACGTTTTGGCATAAAAATAATCGTATGTTTTAAGGTTACGTCATTAGGTAAACAAGGTTCTTAAAGTTTCTTACGAAAAGAAATGACTTTATTTTCTAGTCAGGGAATTTCTAAAATAATAATATATTAATAATTTATTTATTTTGTTTTCTTAAGGGTGGGTAATTAAAATAATTGTCTCTTTGGTAAAGTATATCTTTAAGACTATATATTTGTCCATTTTTATCGGGTTTCTAAAACTATTAGGATTATAGTAAAAATTACTTAGTATAGGAATTTATTAAAAATTTCGGACATGACCTATTCGTTATAAAAGTTTTCACATATTAACAAAACTCAACAGTTTTTTCCCATTTTTCAAAACAATCCGTGTTACGAATTACTATCGTCTCATCATTTTAATTTTTTCTATCCCTTTTTACATTCTCTTCTTCGATTTGTTTCTTCAATATATATTAACAAGGCTAAATAAATAAATACTAATAATGGGGCCACAACCCACAGAACCAAACGCACCCTAAAGAGAGGCTGATGTACCAAACGCACCCTTAGGGGTGGTGGTACAGTGAAACAAACGCACCCCTTGGGTGCTGTCCAAACCAAACGCACCATTTTTAGTGTTAACCATAGAAACAAACACCCTTTGGGCTGTTAACACGCAAAACAAACACACCCTTTATGGCTGTAAAACAGAGGAACAAACACCCTTTAAAATCAATAAAAATAAATAACATCCAAAGGTGGAGGTGGTGGTACAGCGGCTGTGACAGCCACGTGGTGGCAGTAACGATGGTGACGGTGGTGTGATGGATCGGAGATGAAGAGGCACGAAGGTGGTGAGGGTGATGAGGTGGTATTGATGGCTGCGATGGGGGTCATGGTGGGGTGATGTGGTGCGTGGCGATGGTAGATGCGGTGGCAGAGGTGGTGTAGTGAGGATGTGGCAGCGAGGGTGGCGACGTGGTGATGATGGAGATAATAAGGTGTTATGGTGGGCTGCGGCTGAGGTGGGTGGCCGAAATGGGTGGCCGGCTGTGGCTGCCGGAGGGGGTGGAGGCGCGTGGCGGCGAGTGGATATGGGGATCGGGTAGATCGGGTCATGAGGATAACATTTTTATAAAGTTTTGGGTTCGTCGGAGTTTGGCCGGAAAAGTGGCCGGAGAAGATGACCGAAATCTTTTCCGGCGGTGGCTGTGGTGGCCGGATTGTTTTTCCGGTGGAGAGGGGAGGGAGAAAGTGTTTTATGTGTGTGTGTTTTTATATGATAAAATGAAAAGAAATATATAAGTTTTATATATATATGAAAAGTTATAAAATGAATGAAAAATGTATAATAGTTTAAGGTTGATTGTGTAAATATTTCACAGGGACCAAAAGTGTAACTTTTAAGTAATCTTTTATAAAATAGTGGTTCGGGACTCGTTTGGGCGACTTAACGGATGATTCAAATCACGAAACTTGCGCCATTGTTTTCCAAATCATTTTTCCAACAAAAATGAGTATTTACTTGATAATATTTCATAAATATTTTTATAATATTTATAAAAATGTTCGTTATTAATATTCGTTATTTATTTAATGAACCGGTTATGTCTCGTCCGAAAAAGATAAAAAAAATTCTAACCCATATATTCGCGTTGTCAACAAACGTTTTCGAATAAAATGATAACTAAATTTATTAAATATTTTTATTTAATAAAACTGTTAATTAAATATAATTTAATTATTTTCTCGTTTCTAAATCTTGCGAGGGCATTTCAGTCTCTTTCTGACTGTTTTCGGGTCTCGGTTAAAACTAAAAAGTTGTCCGGAATGTCGTTTTACATCAATTTGCTTTAGAGTCCGAATAATGGAAACGTGATTTAGTGGTTCGTTTTTGATAAATTCTATGAATTAAATTATTTCCTTTTTCGTTTTCGAATCAAATAATTATAAAATAAATTTTATAAACGACAACATGTAATAATAAATATGATTTATTATTTAAATATGTTCCGAAAATTGACGGTTGTTATAGTCTTCCCACCTTAAGAGAGCGCCGTCCCGGTGCTCAATTTGTTTTATTCGTCCTTGATTTACTAGTGATTAGATGAGTGGATATACTTAGGTCATCGTCGAGGTTTCCAACGAAAGGCTTGCCTTTTCTTTCTCGTGTTTCGTGTTTTGTTTGTGATGTTTGTCCAGGATTGCCCGGATTTTGAAGACTCTCGTGCTCGGTGTTTTGTCCATCGTTCACTCGCTCTTCAATCCTTCGCATGCTTATATTGGGAATCCGATATCCTAAATCTTATCGACTAACGTTTATCTTTAGCATACTTAATAAACGGCTTTAGATTTGCGTAGAGACCCCTTTATATCAAGATTATGTATTGAAATTAGTATGGGGGAATCTCACATTGAGGACAATGTGTAGTTTTAGTATGGGGGGAATCTATTGATTTGATTGTGCCTGCAGCCGTTGTTTTCACGTAATCTCATTTTTACCACAAAAATTTCAAAAAAAATGAAAAAATTTTAAAATTTTCAAAAATAAAATAAGTGTTTTGACTTTGCTGCTGGGTAGAATAAGAATAAATTTTGACTCGATCGAGCGTGTTGAGCTCTAGCTTGTTCCTTAACTTTTAGGCTAAGCGTTCGCGATTTTCGCGAAGAACGAAAAATGATAGAGTTAAGCATGAGTTGGATGCTAAACAAGGATTATTTGGAAATCTTAAGAGCTCATGTATGTAATTTGTGGCTTTTTCTCCCATAAGCTCTTAACCGGACTAATCATACGTGCTATTTTTGGAGATTAAACTTAAATCAACAAATTTTATGTAGTTAATAGCAAAAATTTTAGTCTTAGTTCAAATTTATACTTAAATTTTTCAAAAAGAAGTCTTCTCTATATATTATTTAAAATATATATATATATATATATATATATATATATATATATATATATATATATATATATATGTATATATGTATATATGTGTATATATGTATATATGTGTATATATGTATATATGTGTATATATATATATATATATATATATATATATATATATATATATATATATATATATATATATATATATATATATATATATATATATATATATATGAAAAATGATGAAAAATGAAAAAAATATAATAAATATAAACTGTGGGCTGATAAAAGTTTGCTGCATCTTGCCGGCTCACAACCGATGTTACAGCCTTCTAAAGAAAGCCCATAGTAAGAATAAAAATCCGAGACTGATAAAAGTTTGCTGCATCTTGCCGGCTCACAACCGATGTTGCAGCCTTCTAAAAGGTCGAGGGTTACAACTGCATCAATGTTATGTTTAATATTAAGTGTGAATTAATAAATAGATCTCTTTTTGTTAAATTTAAATATGCTTTTGAACTTTGACTATTCTATTTTAAGTTTTTAAATAAGCTATGTGTAAACAGGAAACCTGAGAGTTTTTGAAACCTAAGGTCCGTGAGTCCTGATACTAGTCTCTGTGGGGTGTCAAAAGCCTAGTCACTTAGCCGCAAGGTTGGGATGTGCCGAGACAAAACATAGAATTTTGGGTGGAACGTGAAAAGCTTGGGTCATAGCTAGTTTTAGCTCCTCAAAAGCTCATTGAGCACTGGAATTCCAAGCAAAAGAGTTTTTCTTCAACAAGGTAGTTAAGGGTTTGCTTATAATAACATAATTCCAAGGAATCCCCTCAACTATTTCTCATTGACTAGTGTTGGGCAATTCTGCATTGCTTTGATCTTAGAAGGATCTATTGAAATTCCATTCCCAGAGATAATATGACCAAGATATTCTACTTGCTTAGTAGCAAATAGGCACTTACTCATCTTTACATATAGGGAATTCTGTCTTATGGCTTGTAAAATCAGCTTAAGATGCTGCAAATGTGCTTCCAATGTAGCACTATACACTAGTATATCATCAAAAAATACAAATGTAAAGTGCCTTAGGAATGGTTTGAAAACAGTGTTCATAAGGGATTGAAAGGTTGAGGGGGCATTTGTTAAACCAAAAGGTATGACAAGGAACTCATACTGCCCCTCATGAGTTCTAAAGGTTGTCTTCTCAATGTCATCTTCATGCATCCTTATCTGATGATAGCCTGACCTAAAATCAAGCTTAGAAAAGAAATGAGCACCCTTTAATTTATCTAATAATTCTTCCACCACTAGTATAGGAAACTTGTCCTTAACAATATACATGTTTAATTGTCTATAGTCAACATACATTCTCCATGTACCATCATTCTTTTTTACCATAACAATAGGGGATGAATAAGGACTTTGACTATCTCTTATGACTCTAAATTCCATTAGTTCCTTGACAATTGCCTCCACAACCACCTTTTGATTGGGAGGGTGTTTGTATGGCCTAATATTATTGGTGGTGTATTTGGTAAATTATGTGATCTTGCTTCCTTTTTGGTGGTAGGGAAGTAGGAGTAGCAAAAACATCTTGGTAGGAGTCCAATAGTTTTAGTGATTGGTGGAAAAGTATAAGGTGAGGGTGTATGTTCCACACTGAACAGGGTGTTTGGGTAAACACAGAGCAACTGTCCATGGTTTGCTTGTAGAGCTTTAGCTTCTTTAGAATGTTTTTATCCACACATCCATTGCACCCCTAGCACCATTTCACTACCTCCCAAGGGTAAAATGAGAACATCTGATGTAAACTCCACACCTTACAGAGTCTATTTAAACCCCTTACATTCATAGAGACTACATAGGCACTCACACATCCATAGGACATGTTGCCTTAAGCTTACAGCCTAACCTTTTAGCAACTCTGAGGTTCAAGAAAGTGTGTGTATTACCAGAGTCAATGAGGGAGTGAACTGTATATTTTCCAACATAAGCTTTGACCCTTATTGTCTTATAAATGCTTTCCCTAGAGCATGCAATGAAATCAATGGTGCTTCAACTAGAGTTTCCTAAAAGTTTTGTACCACTGGTTCATCTAACAACAGCTCTTCTAATTCAAAGTCTTTTGATTTACTTCCAACAACTGTCCACTACACTTGTGTCCAGGTACAAACTTCTCATCACAGTAAAAACAAAGGTTCTTAGCCCTCTTATCTGCTATCTCCTTTTCTGTTAATTGTTTTCTAGGTTGTACATAAGCAGACTTAGTTAGTTCCGTGTTTGGTGGAGCTAGTATGGCTAAAGTAGTAGTGGTGGTTTTAGGTGGATATGTCATACACCTGTTAGCATAGCTATTAGTGTAAGGAGCCTTATGAGTTGTTAAAAGTGGAGTTTGCTTAGTCTTAAGAACATGTAAGGTTGCTTCTTGAATTTTGGCTAAGCAATACACATCTATCAGGGTGTTTGGCTTAAACATCCTCACTGACATACTGATTTCATCTTTCAACCCACCTATGAACAAGCTTACTGCATAAGCCTCACTTAGCTTTACCTTATTCATCAAGGCCTCAAACTGTTCCTGATACAATTGTACAATTTGTACAGTAGTGACATGTTTCAAGTTCTTCAATTCCACCATTGGATCCTCAAATACATCATAAAAATGTTTTTGAACCTCTCTCTCACACACAGTCCATTGAACATTCTCACAATTTTTCCTAATGAAGTGTTTATGCCAATTAAGTGCCTTATCAAACATGTGCATGGAAACTAACCTTACTTTCTGGTCATCAGCAATGGAGTCAAGTAGGAAGAACTGATTCACTCTATACAACCACACTTGCACATCCTCTCCATAGAATTAAGGAACTCAAACTTTGTAAGTCTTCCATACTGTGAACCTGAGCCTCCTCTATTACTTGTCCCTTCCCCATTAGTAAGCCTATTAAGTTCACCAGTAGCAAACTGCTAAAAATTAACAATCCATTAATATTTCCATTAATCTGTTCTATTGACCTCTAAATGGCAGATAAGGTGTTGTTGAGATCAATAGTGGATAATCCATTGTTAGGAGCACCATTTCCTCCCTTAGATGATCGTGTATTAACCATTGTACTGTGCAAATGATTAGATTTGTTAAGTGAAAGTGATCGGAAAAGTAACTAACTCGCCGGAAGTGTAACAGAGTCGAATCAGTAAACAGTTACAACATAATTGTAACTAAATTTGTTACCAGGAAAAGACCCTGATTACCAATTGTAATGAGCTTAACTAGTTGTAACTGAAATGGAAGATAGTTGACATCAATTAGGCATTCTCCAAGTAAGAAGAGGAAACACGAAATTGAAGATCAAATGGATTTGTTATACGAATAATGAATTGTATGTGTGAATTACAGAGAGAAAAGTGAGAAAACTACAATCATGAATGTGAACAAATGAGCTAGAAACAAATAGTTATAGAGTAGAGTTTGACTGATTGTTGACTTTGAGCATGTGTGGGGCATGTGTGAAGACTTGAGCATATTACAGTTAGTTAGGTAAAATTTGGAAGTTAATACTTTGAAAAAAACTCAAACCAATAATGTTAATTTTTAAGTTTAACATTTTATGATAGTTATTGTTTTATTTCCATTCAATACTTATTACTGTGAATTCTTTCACATCGTGATTAACTTAACATTTTAGCATTAAACTCTATTAACATGAACAAACTCGCCAATAAATTTATCATTTAGTATAAATTCTAATATATTTCTTTCGTAAACTCATTCTCTTCCCCTTCCTTTATCATTTAATATAAATTCCTTTAAGGGTTAGCAGAAAATCCGAAAAAACCAAAACCGAACCGAAAACCGAAATAACCGAACCAAAATAACTGATCAAAAATAGAAACTGATGGTTCGGTTTTTACTTTTTCAAAAACCAAAAATTTTCGGTTCGATTTTGGTTTTAGCCAAAAACTGACCCAAACCGAACCGAACCAATTTTATAATAATATATAATTAATATAATATAAATAAATAAATAAATATATGATAAATCCAATTTTTAAAATCATATTTATTTTGTGGGTGGAATTATAATACATATATATTTTAATATATATATATATATATATATATATATATATGTTTGTCATGTACGTGTGTCTACGTGACAGTATATCGTTACATATATGACAATGATCATAATATGTGTATTTTCACTTGTATGTGTGTGTGTGTCTCATTTATATGTGTATAATTATAGAAATTTGGGTAAATATTATTATGCTCATATTGAAAGAAAAATAATAACTTATTTTCTACGTAAAACAAAATCATTAATATAGCCACAACTAAATATAGACGGTTTGAAACCGAAAAAACCGAAAAACCAAAAAACCAAAAAAACCAAACCGCCAAAAACCGAGCGGTTTCGGTTTTTGGTTTTATAGAAACCGACTATCTCGGTTCGGTTTTGGTTTTAGCCAAAAACTGACCCAAACTGAACCGTGCACACTCCTAAATTCCTTTACCTTTTATGATAGTTATTGTTTTTTTTCCCATTACTGTAAATATTTGATTTTTTAGCTAACTCATGGTGTTTTCAAAAAGTACTTACCAAAACATAGTAGTGTTGAAGATATTCTCCAAATCATGATAAATTTTAAATAAGTCATGACATTTACTATCAAACTATCAATCATATTAATTGAACGAAGAAATTTAAAATTTTGACACGGTCCAAGTTTATCATCAGGCCATTAACGGTTCTCTTGACATATATATAAATTAATACATCCAATGATTTTACTCGAAATGAGTTCGATGCTTAGCTTCTCATTGTAAACCAAAACTGTTCACATGCATAGGCTTTATTGGTCGACATCATTGTAATCTGATTTATTATTTATGTAGTGTCCAACTTGTTAAACTTTAGGCAAGTCACACACACGTAACTTTCCGTAATCCATAGTACATTGAGCGGAATTGCTGGTTATAACAGATTAACGTAATGACATATAACCACACGGGTACACGCCGCCGAAACATTCGGGTACTCGGCTCGTATTAGTAAAGCACATATTATTTTACTGATCCAAAAATAATTATTTTTTTCAGTATAACTTTGACAACACAAACTTATTATGTGAAGTGCTTTAAAATTCTTTAAATAGTTGGAAACTAAACATCTTTGTATTCATTAAAATAATTTCTGAATTTCGTTGATTGCTTGTCGATCTTTTCATGTTCGAACTCAAATAGTAAGCCAAATCATGTTCGAAATTACGGAATCCTAATGGAATCCCTTGATTTTTTTTGTTCTCAAATTCGGCTCAAACTTTTTTCTTGAAAATCTTGCGAACGAAACAAAGTAAACTATGAAAAAACAAAAACGTGTTTACTAAACACTAAGAAAATTAGGTTTGATTTCCGTTATAAAAAAGTGCAAATAATATACTATAATTGCATTTATGATTTTTTTTTACAAATAAATGAAATCATTGAGAAAACATGAAATAAGACCGACCTTAAGACTAATAGCGAATGTTATGGTCTTTTTAAAATATTACTACCTTGATTTGGCTAATATTTCCGAAACAACCATATTTGGGTAAATATTTTTTTTAAACATCACCACTTGGTTAAAAACTCGTAAATGTTTTCACGTCGTGATTAACTTAACATTTTAGCGTTAAACTCTAGTAACATGAAGAGACTCACCATTAAATTTATCATTTATTATAGATTTCTATATATTTGTTCGGTAAACTCATTCTCTTCCCCCTTCCTTTATCATTAATTATAAAATCCTTTAACTTTTATGATAGTTATTTTTTTTCCCATTCAATACTTATTGCTGTAAATACTTTCACGTCATGATTAACTTAACATTTTAGCGTTAAACACTAGTAAGTTGAACAGACTCACTATTAAATTTATCATTTAGTATAAATTTCTATATATTTCTTCGGTAAACTCATTCTTATCCCCTTCCTTTTCATTTCATGCAAGTTTGAACAAATAAAAGCAAGAAACTCATGGACCCAGTGATGCAATGCACAACCCTTCCCAGCCATTCGGGTTTCTCTCAAAAGAAACTTGTCTCATTTGTCACGGAGATACACACGTTATCTATTGACATCTCACTCCGAGATTGTTGATATTGAATAGGTGGCAGTCTGCTCCAGCCTCCGATTACTAAAACCAAAAGTGCACAAATCGAGTCTAGAGCCAAGAAGAGATCAAATTATAAATCTCATTAGGACACAATGTCAAAATACACTTGTTGAACACCATAAAGTTCACAAGTTGTAACAAAGAGTCCTACGCATTATCCTTGAGATCTTGCCAGAACATCCGAGTGATACTTAAGTATTCACAGTGAAGATGGAAATCCTGCTTGAGCCAACATCAAACAAGCTCTTGGTAGGTGACTTGCAAGATTCTATATGAATCAAGCTTGTGATAACTGGATATCAATTTTGGTCCAGTAAATGAATTGACGACTTAATCAGAAAGATAGTAACTATCTGATTCACTCTTACCGTGTTGTCTGCTTTGAGACGTTCCGGTAATGAGAACTAGCAAGCATGGTGAATCTAATACATCTGTGTTAGAAGATCCTACGCTTTGAGCTGGAAACCCTGTCAAGGAGATTCTTTGAATCTACCTGATCACAGGTATAGTATTTATACTATAAAACGGGAAACCGGAGGTTAATGCAACCGAAGTCAAGATGAATGACAAAGCCATATTCATCTTTTATTGCTAACTGTCTTATTTCAGGTTTAGACGACGGTGTTGCAGCCTCATTCCAGCGAAGTCGGATTCATAAACCACATGCTCATACTCAAGCTTTCAAAGTCAATCATTCAACGTCAAGATAGTTGATTCTAATCTTCCCCACCATCAAAGAGCCTCAAAGTCAAATAAAGAATCATCAATTGGGGAGATTGTTAGACTTATAATCACATATGTCAAACAAGAATGTAACAAGTATGAGCATGTTGGTCAAGAGCACAAGTTGATCAAGGAAGTCAAATCAAGATGATTCAAGTCAAGGAGATGATGCAAGATAACGATCTCAAGAACTCAAAGTCAAAAGATAAAGGCTCAAAATCAAGATCACAAAGCATGAATGAACAAAGCCATTACAAACAAGACAAGACCATAACAAGGCAAAGCATAAACGTCAAACGTCATATCTTCAATGTCATCGGTGGTTCGAAGGAGTTTGAAGAAAGAGACCTCAACATTGGGGGAGATTGTTAGCCTTAATTATATTAAGTCAAACAATAATGTTATCGGTCTTAGAAAGTCAAAATAGGTCTTGTATTGTAATTGGCTAGTCGGGTTCAACGGGCTTGGATTGTAATCTAATATTGTCTATGTTTCGGGCTTAAAGCCTAAGTTATACCAAGCCCGGCCCGTTAGAAAGCCCAAGTGCCAAGCTTAAGGCAAAATGGTATAAATATCCCTTCACCACACTTGGTGAAGGGTGTTGGTTACATTTCACTTCACTTGAAATCCTCCAAACTCTCTCTAATCTAATATTCTTTTGTTTCTCTCTCTACTTTCTCTCTCTATGATTCTTCTCATTTTCTAGCATCTTGGTATAGATTATAGTTGTGTAATGGATTAAACTAGTGGGATAACAAAAATGTTTAACCATCAGGATATGTTCATGCACCACTTGAGAGGAAGATTTCCATTTACTACTACTAAGTCATTATTACTACTGCTAGTTTAAGTTTCTACTACTTAAATTTATTTTTCTTATTATGCGTCATGGAGGGTAATTTAAGTCATTGGAAGGCTGGATTGGTAGTGTGATATATTGTTTGTAGTTGTAAAGATCCAAGTTGCATATCTTTACAAGACCCCTATCGGATTATGATAAAAAGGGGAAGATGATTACAGAGATTTGCAGCTTATTATGTGTCGTGGCATGGCAAGGTTACAAAGGAAATCTGAATTAAGGGGAAGTTTATTTCATTCAGGGAGTTCCAGGCTTTATGATCAAGTTCATGCAAGAACATTTTTTGTTTTGTCATCATCAAATAGGGGAAGATTGTTGGGAATTAAAGATTTGATGAGACAAAAGAACAAAAGAATGAAACAAGAGGGACTAATTTAACATTATGACATTCTACAAAAGATGGACGATTCTACAAGATATGCTAAAGAAGGAAACAAGATCAAGATTAATGTTGAAGATAAAGATTAGTCAAACATTACTGTTGGAGATTAATGCTGATTTATTAGTTTCCTAATTCAAATAGAAGAGTGAAGTTAATGCTGATTAGTCAAACAGAACACTAAAGTTAATGCTAATTGACTGAAGTTAATGATGATTAGTCAAAAAGAAGACTGAAGTTAATGCTAATTGACAAGTTTCCTAATTCAAATAGATTTCCTTCGTAAGTCTTATGGACTCTATTATATAAAGAGATCCATCAACATAGTTTTAGGTGTGCACAGAAAAACGTGTGTGTGTAAACACGTAAAGATGTAGACGTCTAGTGAAGAAGTATGTAGCCCCAAGGATCTTTGATCCCTATTAGATTGTAATCGTTCTAGAGTTGATCGTCTAGAATTGGGGCTCGATGGAAACGTATGAATAATAAAACCTTGTTAAACATCATTGTTCTTATTGTTATTATTCAGCTGCATACTATTAATCTTTGATGTTTATAATCCTAGATGAGATCTAACCCATCTCAAGATTAAACGATCTTAGAGTCTATCAGATTATTAGGACTTCACAACTTTTTTATAATGGAAATCAAACCTAATTTTCTTAGTGTTTATTGAACACTTTTTTGTTTTTTCATGGTTTACTTTGTTCGGTTCGCAAGATTTTAAGGAAAAAAGTTTGAGCCGAATTTGAGAACAAAAAAAATCAAGGGATTCCATTAGGATTCCATAATTTCGAACATGATTTGGCTTACTATTTGAGTTCGAACATGAAAAGATCGACAAGCAATCAACGAAATTGAGAAATTGTTTTAATGAATACAAAGATGTCTAGTTTCTAACTATTTAAAGAATTTTAAAGCACTTCACATAATAAGTTTGTGTTGTCAAAGTTATACTGAAAAAAAATAATTATTTTTGGATCAGTAAAATAATATGTGCTTTACTAATATGAGCCGAGTACCCGAATGTTTCGGCGGCGTGTACCCGTGTGGTTATATGTCATTACGTTAATCTGTTATAACCAGCAATTCCGCTCAATGTACTATGGATTACGGAAAGTTACGTGTGTGTGACTTGCCTAAAGTTTAACAAGTTGGACACTACATAAATAATAAATCAGATTACAATGATGTCGACCAATAAAGCCTTTGCATGTGAATAGTTTTGGTTTACAATGAGAAGCTAAGCATCGAACTCATTTCGAGTAAAATCATTGGATGTATTAATTTATATATATGTCAAGAGAATCGTTAATGGCCTGATGATAAACTTGGACCGTGTCAAAATTTTAAATTTCTTCGTTCAATTAATATGATTGATAGTTTGATAGTAAATGTCATGACTTATTTAAAATTTATCATGATTTGGAGAATATCTTCAACACTACTATGTTTTGGTAAGTACTTTTTGAAAACACCATGAGTTAGCTAAAAACTCAACTATTTACAGTAATGGGGAAAAAACAATAACTATCATAAAAGGTAAAGGAATTTAGGAGTGTGCACGGTTCGGTTTGGGTCGGTTTTTGGCTAAAACTGAAACCGAACCGAGATAGTCTGTTTCTATAAAACCAAAAACCAAAACCGCTCGGTTTTTGGCACTTCGGTTTTTTCGGTTTTTTGGTTTTTTCGGTTTCAAACCGTCTATATTTAGTTGTGGCTATATTAATAATTTTGTTTTACGTAGAAAATAAGTTATTATTTTTCTTTCAATATTAGCATAATAATATTTACCCAAATTTCTATAATTATACACATATAAATGAGACACACACACATGCAAGTGAAAATACACATATTATGATCATTGTCATATATGTAACGATATATTGTCACGTAGACACACGTACATGACAAATATATATATATATAAATATTAAAATATATATGTATTATAATTCCACCCACAAAATAAATATGAATTTAAAAATTGGATTTATCATATATTTATTTATTTATATTATATTAATTATATATTATTATAAAATTGGTTCGGTTCGGTTTTTACGGTTTGGTTTTTGGACGAAAACCGAAACCGAACCGAAATTTTTCGGTTTTTGAAAAAGTAAAAACCGAACCATCGGTTTCTATTTTCGATCGGTTATTTCGGTTCGGTTATTTTGGTTTTCGGTTCGGTTTCGGTTTTTTCGGATTTTCTGCTAACCCGTAAAGGAATTTATACTAAATGATAAAGGAAGGGGAAGAGAATGACTTTACCGAAGAAATATATCAGAAATTATACTAAATGATAAATTTATTGGCGAGTTTTTTCATGTTAATAGAGTTTAATGCTAAAATGTTAAGTTAATCACGATGTCAAAGAATTTACAGTAATAAGTATTGAATGGAAAAAAAACAATAACTATCATAAAATGTTATACTTAAAAATTAACATTATTGGTTTGACTTTATTTCAAAGTATTAACTTCTAAATTTTACCTAACTAACTGTAATATGCTCAAGTGTTCACACATGCCCCGCACGTGCTCAAAGTCAACAATCAGTCAAACTCTACTCTATAACTACTTGTTTCTAGCTCGTTTGTTCACATTCATGATTGTAGTTTTCTCACTTTTCTCTCTGTAATTCACACATACAATTCATCATTCGTATAACAAATCCATTTGATCTTCAATTTTGTGTTTCCTCTTCTTACTTGGAGAATACCTAATTGATGTCAACTATCTTCCATTTCAGTTACAACTAGTTAAGCTCATTACAATTTGTAATCAGAGTCCTTTCCTGGTAACAAATTTTGTTCCAATTATGTTGTAACTGTTTAATGACTCGACTTTGTTACACTTCCAGCGAGTTAGTTACTTTTCCGATCACTTTCACTTAACAAATCCGATCATTTTCACAGTACAATGGTTAATACACGATCATCTAAGGGAGGAAATGGTGCTCCTAACAATGGATTATCCACTATTGATCTCAACAACACCTTATCTGCCATTTAGAGGTCAATAGAACAAATTAATGGAAACATTAATGGATTGTTAATTTTTTAGCAATTTGCTACTGGTGAACTTAATAGGCTCACTAATGGGGAAGGGACAAGTAATAGAGGAGGCTTAGGTTCACAGTATGGAAGACTTACAAAGTTTGAGTTCCTTAATTCTATGGAGAGGATGTGCAAGGGTGGTTGTATAGAGTGAATCAATTCTTCCTACTTGACCCCATTGTTGATGACCAGAAAGTAAGGTTAGTTTCCATGCACATGTTTGATAAGGCACTCAATTGGCATAAACAGTTCATTAGGAAAAATTGTGAGAATTTTCAATAGACTGTGTGTGAGAGAGAGGTTCAAAAACATTTTGATCATGTATTTGAGGATCCAATGGTGGAATTGAAGAACATGAAACAGGTCACTACTGTACAAATTGTACAAATGTATTAGGAATAGTTTGTGTCCTTGATGAATAAGGTAAAGCTAAGTGAGGCTTATGCATTAAGCTTGTTCATAGGTGGGTTGAAAGATGAAATCAGTATGTCAGTGAGGATGTTTAAGCCAAACACCCTGACAGATGTGTATTGCTTAGCCAAAATTCAAGAAGCAACCTTACATGTTCTTAAGACTAAGCAAACTCCACTTTTAACAACTCCTAAGGCTCCTTACACTAATAGCTATGCTAACAGGAGTATGACATATCCACCTAAAACCACCACCACTACTTTAGCCATACCAGCTCCACCAAACACGGAACTAACTAAGTCTGCTTATGTACAACCTAGAAAATAGTTAACACAAAAGGAGATAGCAGATAAGAGGGCTAAGAACCTTTGTTTTTACTGTGATGAGAAGTTTGTGCATGGACACAAGTGTAGTGGACAGTTGTTGGAAGTAAATCAAAAGACTTTGAATTAGAAGAGCTGTTGTTAGATGAACCAGTGGTACAAAACTTTTAGGAAACTCTAGTTGAAGCACCATTGATTTCATTGCATGCTCTAGGGAAAGCATTTATAAGACAATAAGGGTCAAAGCTTATGTTGGAAAATATACAGTTCACTCCCTCATTGACTCTGGTAATACACACACTTTCTTGAACCTCAGAGTTGCTAAAAGGTTAGGCTGTAAGCTTAAGGCAACATGTCCTATGGATGTGTGAGTGCCAATGCAATCTCTATGAATGTAAGGGGTTTAAATAGACTCTGTAAGGTGTGGAGTTTACATCAGATGTTCTCATTTTACCCTTGGGAGGTAGTGAAATGGTGCTAGGGGTGCAATAGATATGTGGAAAAAAAACCTTCTAAAGAATCTAAAGCTCTACAAGCAAACCATAGACAGTTGCTCTGTGTTTACCCAAACACCCTGTTCAGTGTGGAACTTACACCCTCACCTTCTACTTTTCCACAAATTACTAAAACTATTAGACTCCTACCAAGATGTTTTTGCTACTCCTACTTCCCTACCACCAAAAAGGAAGCAAGATCATAGAATTTACCAAATACACCTCCAATCAATATTAGGCCATACAAACACCCTCCCAATCAAAAGGTGGTTGTAGAGGCAATGGTCAAGGAACTAATGTAATCGAGAGTCATAAGAGACAGTCAAAGTCCTTATTCATCCCCTATTGTTATGGTAAAAAAGAAGGATGGTACATGGAGAATGTATGTTGACTAGACAATTAAACAAGTATATTGTTAAGGACAAGTTTCCTATACTAGTGGTGGAAGAATTATTAGATAAATTAAAGGGTGCTCATTTCTTTTCTAAGCTTGATTTTAGGTCAGGCTATCATCAGATAAGGATGCATGAAGATGACATTGAGAAGACAACCTTTAGAACTCATGAGGGGCAGTATGAGTTCCTTGTCATACCTTTTGGTTTAACAAATGCCCCCTCAACCTTTCAATCCCTTATGAACACTGTTTTCAAACCATTCCTAAGGCACTTTACATTTGTATTTTTTGATGATATACTAGTGTATAGTGCTACATTGGAAGCACATTTGCAGCATCTTAAGCTGATTTTACAAGCCATAAGACAGAATTCCCTATATGTAAAGATGAGTAAGTGCCTATTTGCTACTAAGCAAGTAGAATATCTTGGTCATATTATCTCTGGGAATGGAATTTCAATAGATCCTTCTAAGATCAAAGCAATGCAGAATTGCCCAACACTAGTCAATGAGAAATAGTTGAGGGGATTCCTTGGAATTATGTTATTATAAGCAAACCCTTAACTACCTTGTTGAAGAAAAACTCTTTATTTTTAAATTATTTGATTCGGAAACGAAAAAGGAAATAATTTAATTCATAGAATTTATCAAAAACGAACCACTAAATTACGTTTTCACGATTCGGACCCTAAAGCGATTTGATGTAAAACGACATTTCAGACAACTTTTTAGTTTTGCCCGAGACCCAGAAACGGGCAGAAAGTGACCGAAATACACTCGCAAAATTTTTAGAAACGAGAACAACGTGTACCGACACGAAAATAATTAAATTATATTTAATTATCACTTTTATTAAATAAAAATATTTAACGTTTATTAAAAACGCGAATATATGGGTTAGAAATTTATTTTTATTTCTTTTATTTCGGACGAGACGTAACCGGTTCACTAAATAAATAACGAACATTTTTATAAGTGTTATAAAAATGATTATGAAATATTATCAAGTAAATACTCGTTTTTGTTGGAAAAATTATTTGAAAAACAACGGCGCAAGTTTCGCGCGTCGAATCATTAGTTAAGTCGCCCAAACGAGTCTCGCAACTAAATGCTTTTATCAAAAGTATAATAAAAAGTTACACTTTTAACCCTCAACTATTATACACTTACTAATTCATTTTAAAAGTTTTATATATAAATAAAATTTATAACATTTATTTCATTATTACAAAATAAAACACACACACCACTATAACTCTCTCTCCCTTTCCAAATATCCGGCCACCACCAGCCCACCGCCGGCCCCCACGTCGCCGCCGCCGAAAAAGTTTTCAGGCGGACTTTTCCGGCCGAATCCAAAAATACTCCCCATCACCCGATCTGTCCGATCTAAAATCGCGGGATCACCGATCTCCGGGTGTAGTTCACTCTGTGCCGCCACATCGGTCGTATTCCCTCCTCCGCTTGTTATCTCCGCCCGTGACCCAATTCTTCAGCTCCGCAACTCCCCGTCCCAACCTTCCCTTCCTCCCCGACCTTTCCCCCTCCACGCGATCACACTCCGTCTTCCTCCCCGATAGCATCAATTCCTCCGCCTCAACCCTTCGGTGGGAGGTTGAATCACCCCCCCACGTGTACCACGAGACCTCATTATCGATTCCCGCTCTCTTCTCCTATCACCATCGGATCTCCATAGGGTTGGGCATCCCAAGATACTCCCTCAGTCCCTTGGTTGTAGTCCGTCTCACCCTAGAGTCCCCTGGCCAGGTCCTTCCCTCCGAAACTCCCGTCGTCCTTCCCCTACACGTCGTCCCCCCCCCGATGGGGAAGTCAGCTGGGGCTCTCCCCGAGACTCCCTCAGTCTCACACCCACCCGCCCCTACACTCCTCCTCGCTATACCCCCATCCGTCTCCGTGCGGTAATTCAATCGCTACATCTGCTAGGGCTCATCCCCACTCTCTCCGCCCATCCCTGATCCCCACCGTCGGCGATCGTCAACGCCGGGAGCCCATCCCTATCCTCCCACTCTTATATCCCACCCCCCCTCACCCGCCCATGCCAACATGGTTTGGAATCCGGATCTGAGAGCCCCGGCTGGCACTCGCTGTCCTGTCACTCAGCACACCATATCGCTCGGCTCCCCCCCTAACCATCCTCGAGCCTCCCACTGGGGCAGGTTATGAATAGGTCCTTCTTCCTCGTGGTTACCCCATCGCCCTCACCCCACGGTGCGATCGTCTCAACTAGGGTGTCTCCCCAGCCCCACCACATCTCGGGACTGGTTCTACTCCCTTAACCAATCGCCCTCCCACACTCACTCGCCGCCATGCACCTCCATCGCCGCTGCCACCCCTCCTCCGGCAGCCACAGCCGGCCACCACCGTCATCAACATCACCATCATATCATCTACATCGCCACCCGCTGACCAAATGCCGGCAGTTAATTCATCACCTTCATCACCACACCACCGACGTCATCTTCATCAACACCATAAGCCGCACACCACACTACCACCATCTTATACCACACCACCTACCACCATATGGGTGGTTTGTTTTTCGGTGGTAAAAACCACCAACCAAAGGGTTTTGTATTACGTTGTTAACAGCTTTAAGGGCGTTTGATTTGTGGTTAACTGCCCAAAATGGGTGTTTTGGTTTTCTGATTATTTACAAAATTTAATGCTGTTTGGTTTTATGGGTTTTAACACCCATAAGGGCGTGTTGGTTTGCGTTTAATAAGCCATTAGGATTGTGTTTGTTTTGTCTATTCTTGTTGTCAATTAGTTTGTTAGGTATAAATTGGAAACAAGGACATTTGCAACCATGGAGGGGAAAAAATATTGAAATTTATTGAATAAGGGAAACGATGTAAAAACGGCAATGTCATAGCGGAAATTTCTAAAAAACCTTATTATTTAGTAAATTTTCATTAAAGTTTATATTATTTTAGAAACCCGATAAAATGACAAAGTTATATAGTTTTTAAGATTTTTTTATTGTAATAATACAATGAATCGGTAAATAAACGAAAACTATACTTTTATAAACAAGATAACTAGTTTAGTTTAAAACTGGTACGAAATACTAAAAATTATAAAATATTATTTTATAATTCCCGACTATAACTTTTGTACAAACTTTAAGAACGTCATTTAGCAAATTCATAACTTTAAAACGTGTGTTTACTTTTATGTATGAACTTTTTATTAATTTAATTAGTGACTTTTGAAAACGTGTCGAATTATATTGTTACCATTATTTTCTCCCGCTTCTATATAAACTGTAAAGTATAATATAGTTGTCGAACTTATTCTTTTGGTTGTTTGTTCTTATAGTATATAATTCATCAAATGAATATTAATTTGTTTCGTTATCTTCATATATATTACAATACCAGCTTTTTGTTTTTGATTTATTTTATTTAACCAACCACCAAACCCATCCAACCTGAAATTCAAATCCCTTATCAACGAGTCGCGTTGATGTACTCATCCATCGGTAAACCCCAAATTCATCATCCTAAGCTAATAGGATTTAGCCGTTAAATTAAGCTGCATCTTCTTGGTCGAGCTGTTCCGTTCTCCAGTTATGCTGTGATTATTATTTGCATTTATGCTAGTTTCTCTGCAACATCAAGGTGAGTTCATAGCCCCACCTTTTCATTTTTAATGGTTTTCTTAAACTATTTTTGGGGTGAGAATACATGCTCGTTTTAACCGGAATAAAACTGAATTGTAACTGGCTACATAACCGTTACATGAATGTTTTACTAAAGCTTTTGCTTATCTACCACTTGATATTCAATACATGTTTGATACATGCTTGTCTTAAACTCGAATAAATGGATACTACAACATAAGCGTTACATGAAAGGTTTTACTAAAGCTTTTGCTTAATCTACTACCATACGTGATTTCCTAATACATGTTTGATACATGCTTGTTTTACCGAATAACTTATCGGTTACACTACATAAGCGTTACATGAATTTTTTACTAAAGCTTTTGCTTATCTACCACGTGATTTCTAATACATGTTTGATACATGCTTGTTTTACCGAATAACTTAATCGGTTTACTACTGACACTAAGCGTTACATGAATGTATTTTACTAAAGCTTTTGCTTATCTACCACATGATTTCTAATACATGTTTGATACATGCTTGTTTTATAAACTAGACACAAGAAACTTTATGGTATGCTGAACCCAAATATGAGATCAATTGCATGAGTAGTTATTGCCAAAGACCCCACATCATGAACTGTTAATTGCCTATAATGGGTGAGCGCTAGTACAAGTAAATAGATCTATTGGGTTTGACAGCCCTGTCCGGGGGTCTGAATCGAATCCTTTCGAGCACCCAGTTAACACAATTTGTATTAAGAATGTATGGTATAAGGCAATACCACCTAGTTATTGGGCAACATGAATTACATACAAGATAATGTGTTAACGTCAAGGCTTTCGTGTCCATGAGCTCAATGCAAACAAGATGAATAGATACATTGTATTTCGTTGCAATGTATTCTATTGAATATACTTTGAAATACTGTCGCTGGCTGATCTTAAACCTTGTGGTCCACTATTGAAACATTACTTTGATATTATTGAAACAATACCTGGATTTCGATAACAATTCTTCTAAATGTTGTAACGCTACTTTTTCTTACAGAAAATTTTCTGAACTATGTCGAAGTTCTGCTCTTACTTAAACCTCGAATTCACCGAACATTAGATAGATATGACGGGAGTGTCACTCTACAGGTGTTAATTTTTCTCGTAGTGGTCTTATTATATTGCTAGCTGAGCATGGGAGCATTCGAGACGCGTGGATATCAAAACTTTAAAGGCTTGGTTTTTCTTCACGTCCGATAATCATTTATCTTTAAATATACAAATGAGTCATATTTGAACTCTTGTAACGTTTGTTAAAAAGAAAATGTTTGGGACCTGAATTTACTCTGATTTGTTTAAATCGAATGTGACATTTTATCAAACGTCTCTTTTAGGGTCGTTTAATGTAACTTGTACTTTATACTACGAAGTAGCACCCCAATCTTAATTATCAGCTGCGATGGTGATTTATGGGGTGGTTACAGATTGGTAACAGAGCTACCTCTTATAGCGAACTAGGTCGTTGTCAAACCCTAGACTATAACGCATTTTCGAAAAATTTTAAAGCTCCATTCACCATTGTCCCGATATCCGCGCGCAAGCTGACTCCAAAATTTTATATGCTCTCTTTTGCTTCTTTATTGCTATTACATTAATAATTTGTATATAATACTTGGTTATTATTTCACTCTCATACGCCTATCTTATGACGTCATACTGTTTACCTTATATCGGTCAGTTATATATTGACCACTCCGACTATCGCGTACTTTCTGTTTTCTTATTTTCTCTCTCAAACGTCAATACTAGTATTAAATATAGATACTTGTACATATGTGTATAGTACTATGGTACTTCTTAATGAGTTCGTTTACTTCGATATATTGTGAGCGATGCGGTTATCTCCGAAACATTTACGCGACCTTGCTTCATTCCTTTTTTTTATGATGTTGAAATTCGGCGTACTTTGTCAATTCCACTAGTTATTTTATTGTTCGACTTCGAGTTTGAACACTCTCTTTATGCTTTTGAATCGTATACGTTGCTTCGTAATCTATTGTTTTGATATTGGTGTTTTTTTTGTGCCTGTCGATACTTAAGTAGGATGATTTATATTTCATCTTATGAATGAATTGGGAACGCCTCATCATTTGAATAAGGAAATTATAAAATTACCCGAACCATAAGTTTTATAAATTCTTACTTACAAGATTGGGAACGCTTCTTTATTTAAGTGACAAATTTAATAAAATGAGTTGGGCTTATGTTATCCGACATAGCGTGTGTTCGTCCGTATGAATCATTCCTTGGGCTATGAATTTCTTTCGACTCGTGCTTTGTTATATGGATTTTTCCGAATGTGTATCGACCGCCGCGAACTTGATAATCTAATAGTAATAAATCATTAACCACTTTCAAGAATTGACGACTTGTTAAATTCTTCGTTCCAATGGCTTTTCTTCGAGTCATGTATTCCATCCTTCCATTTGAAGATTCTCATTACATTTGATTCATTCGCTCATATCGATTGCATATATCCTATGCTTTGACCTTTGTTCACTCAAGCTTTCGTTGGAAACCTCGACAATGACCTAGGTATATCCACTCATCTAATCACTAGTAAACCAAGGACGAATAAAACAAATTGAGCACCGGGACGGCGCTCTCTTAAGGTGGGAAGACTATAACAACCGTCAATTTTCGGAACATATTTAAATAATAAATCATATTTATTATTACATGTTGTCGTTTATAAAATTTATTTTATAATTATTTGATTCGAAAACGAAAAAGGAAATAATTTAATTCATAGAATTTATCAAAAACGAACCACTAAATCACGTTTTCATTATTCGGACTCTAAAGCAATTTGATGTAAAACGACATTCCGGACAACTTTTTAGTTTTGACCGAGACCCGAAAACAGTCAGAAAGAGACTGAAATGCCCTCGCAAGATTTAGAAACGAGAAAATAATTAAATTATATTTAATTAACAGTTTTATTAAATAAAAATATTTAATAAATTTAGTCATCATTTTATTCGAAAACGTTTGTTGATAACGCGAATATATGGGTTAGAATTTTTTTTTTCGGACGAGACGTAACCGGTTCATTAAATAAATAACGAATATTAATAACGAATATTTTTATAAATATTATAAAAATATTTATGAAATATTATCAAGTAAATACTCATTTTTGTTGGAAAAATGATTTGGAAAACAATGGCGCAAGTTTCGTGATTTGAATCATCCGTTAAGTCGCCCAAACGAGTCCCGAACCACTATTTTATAAAAGATTACTTAAAAGTTACACTTTTGGTCCTGTGAAATATTTACACAATCAACCTTAAACTATTATACATTTTTCATTCATTTTATAACTTTTCATATATATATATAAAACTTATATATTTCTTTTCATTTTATCATATAAAAACACACACACATAAAACACTTTCTCCCTCCCCTCTCCACCGGAAAAACAATCCGGCCACCACAGCCACCGCCGGAAAAGATTCCGGTCATCTTCTCCGGCCACTTTTCCGGCCAAACTCCGGCGAACCCAAAACTTTATAAAAATGTTATCCTCATGACCCGATCTACCCGATCCCCATATCCACTCGCCGCTACGTGCCTCCACCCCCTCCGGCAGCCACAGCCGGCCACCCATTCCGGCCACCCACCTCAGCCGCAGCCCACCATAACACCTTATTATCTCCACCATCACCACGTCGCCACCCTCGCTGCCACATCCTCACTACACCACCTCTGCCACCGTATCTACCATCGCCACGCACCACATCACCCCACCAAGACCCCCATCGCAGCCATCAATACCACCTCATCACCCTCACCACCTTCGTCCCTCTTCATCTCCGAACCATCACACCACCGTCACCATCGTCACTGCCACCACGCGGCTGTCACAGCCGCCGTACCACCACCTCCACCTTTGGATGTTATTTATTTTTATTGATTTTAAAGGGTGTTTGTTTCTCTATTTTAC